>PVKU01003661.1:0-170885 GCA_004027475.1 Anoura caudifer | reverse complement strand
AAAGGACCCATGGACAAAGCCAAAGGGGGGTAGAATTGAAGGTGGGGGTGGGTAGGGTGGGGGGAAGTTGTGGTGGGAATATGGAGACAACTATATTTGGACATTAATAATAAAAAATGAAAATTAAAAAGGCATCTTTTTATGTCAAATTTTAGCAATCAGTGTTTGGAAAGTCATATTTTGAGGATTTTAAAAAATCTACCTTCCCAAGATTCTTCTTTCATTCCTTTTCCACCACTCTCTTACAAAAGAAACAGGAAATAAAGCCCACATGCATTGCCTGTTTTGCTACTGTGGGTACTTTTTAGGAACTCCAAAGTTTAGTGAGAAAGAAATTAGAAACTACTTGCTCTAATTAAGTTTTTAGTTAGTATGTGAATTTTGCACACCTATACTGGGTCTATGTCCCATTAACAAGGATAATTAAATGTTAACTGACAACACATTTGTGAATGAATAGTCTTAATTAATTGCATTTATTGATTAACTTTGTTGTTATAGCCAAATGAAATGTCTGTGAGAGTTCTTTAAAGAACTAAAAGTGTCATTATGTGGAAGGCATTATTCTGTCACTGAAGGTTTATATTTTAAAACAGAGAATTCTCATTTTCTTGAGATGATTTGGTTCAATGAGTTTTGAATACTTTTTAACCTGAGAACAATTTTAGGAAATGAAATCTTATATAGAAATCCAGTAGATAAAACAAGTTAAAGGCCAGCTGCTTGAATTGAAGTAAGAAGAGGTCATTGAGGTGGAGATGAGGGCAAAGTGGCCATGCCTTGCCTGTTGAGTCCACTCCTCACCCCTTTCAGGGAAAGGGCATGGGAAGAGAATAGAGGAGTAACTTTGAGCTTGGGAAATCTATATTGTGTTCCTAGTTTTAGTCCTAAATTTCTGCAACAGCCCAAAATATTAGTTTACTTCCATAAGTTTACATTTCTATTGAGGGAGGATAATAAATGCTGCCATCTGCCTGGTATTCGGGGATGATATGTGAGCAAAAGTTGATAAATATAATATGCTTTATTTCTGCCAATGACAGTTTATATAAATATAAAGTACTTTAGCTTTGTAAAATAAAATTATTACTAATTATTATAAAAGCAAGAGGCCTAGAAAGAAAAAAAGAAAACAGAAGTTTAGTTGTTGAGCTAAAGAATATTGTAACAAGAATTCACCGTCTTTATATCTTCTATTATGTAGCTGAAGTGACAAGTCTACAGTTTGTTTTGTTTGTTTGCTTGTTTCAATTTTTTTTTCTCACACCCATTTGTTCATCAACTGGTGGATGGATAAGCAAATTGTGGTATATCTACACAATGGAACATTATTCAGTAATAAAAATAGACTTTTGTTACACACAAAAACATGGTTGAATCTCAACAATATTATACTGAAGGAAAGAAGCCTGACACAAAAGACCACATACTCTATGATTTCATTTATGTGACATTTTAGAAAAGACAAATTTAATCCATAGTAAAAGAAAGCAGAGCAGTTGTTACCTGGAGCTGGTGGTGGGGAGGATTGACTACAATGGGACACAGGGCACATTGATGGGTTATAAAAATGCTTTGCATCTTAATTTGCATCAAATTTACAAGTTTATAAATTTGTTAAAACATATCAAATTACACACTTAAAGTGGATGCATTTTAGTGTATGTAAACATGTCAATTTAGTTGACAAGAACTAAGAATAATTTATTCTTAGTTCTTGGCACTGATGCCAGTGGAAGATGAAATATTATATTAGACTATTCTTGTGCAAGATATAAATTAGTTGGCCTGATTTTATCCCTTGAACACTATTATGTCTGATTCTAGAAGCTTAAACTTTAGATATGAGTATTAATATTATATCTACTTTTATGTTTATTCCTAGTTTCACTTTATCCTCTGATTTGTTTTTTTACCCCATTTGTAATGCTTATATTTTTAATGTTAAGAGGCACCCATGCAAGTTATGTGGAATCCTTTCTAGTACAGGGTAGAGTATACATTTTAAAAAGGGAAAAAAATAAACTTATTTATTTTTTATTATAGACAAAAGTAATATGTATTTTCACCTTTCTATAATTACAGGCATACTTGGTATACACACAGACACACTTACTAACCATTAATAGATTTAGAAATCCAATGAAGTTGATGGATTTGAGAAGACAGTTCTTAACTGTGGTATGACTAAAAAATGAAATGTTTGTTGCTTTCTATGAATACTCTCCTAAAATAGATAAAAATTTAATAAAATATGACTAATACTTGACACCCTATAGTTCAGAAAGTTGGCAAAAAGTAATTATAGACAGCTCATTATATATGGTGTGACTTTAGATATTGATTATCATGTTAATATTGGCAATAAGGATTAATAGCAATAAGCTCTCCTATAGTATTTAGGAATACTCAAAAATCAGTGTTTCTTTCCTGGAATCAAAGCTGTCTCATGGCATCATTGATATGTGTTATTCAAAGGAGATTTGCCATTGGGAAATATGCCCAAAGAAAAGTAAATAAATGAAGTTTTGGAGAGGTAGCTGATGAAATAAATCTAGGAAGAAACTTTATTAAGCACTTTCATATGCTTTATGTGAAATATACAAGATTTGTAAAGACATATGTCTCTATAAACTAAGAGTAAGAAAATTAGGCAAAAACACATAACTCCATTTGAAGGTATAGATGGTGTCCATATGTGATTGTGATAGGAATGGACAATACAAATATGTTTATGAAATTAAAATTACCTAAAAAATAAAGTTTAAAATGTGTTTAAAATCCACAAAATGGAACTAAATAAAAAGTGAGTAGCACAGTATAAAAAGGAGAGTAACAACCATCATCTGTAATTTTTGCATCAATTAAAATTTGCTTTGTTGTAAGTTGAGTACCCTTCCTTTAAACACTTTTTCATAAATACTGATGCATTATTGGCAAGTAAATTAATTTATTTCTTTTCACTATGAATATTCATAAAGGAATAATACTATCACATAAGCATGTTTTTTCCTTAAGTTAGAAAAACTAAAATTAAGTTTCAAATGTTGAAGATATACAGTAAAACTATGGCATTAATACAGGTGGGCAAATATAAGTTTACTGTTGTAATACAAATAAATAATACAATAACTAATAAATAATAATGCAAGAATAAACTCTGTGTTTCATGTACTCACAACTGTAAACCTATATTTGCCAACCCCTATATTATTCTGCTTTTGACTCTTGCCAAAGGGTAGTCTAGCAGCATCAGCATCACCTGTGAACTACAAATGCTGACTCACATGCCCCGCATGACCTCTTGAATTAGAATCATGTTAACAAGATATCTAGGGAATTTGGATGCAGTTTAGTTTGAGAAGCCCTGTCCTAAACCATCAACCAGTTATTCAAGAAATTGCTAAGATGACAACCATATCATTTGCCCTAGACTGAGGGATTACCCTGGATTTAGTACTAAAGTGCTAAAGTTTCAGTGCTAAAACCAAGAAAATTCCAAGCAAATCAAGATGAGTTGTTCACTCTTAAATTGCCCAAAGTTTAGCTTTAGATTTGTGGAGGAAAAAATATGGATGTGGGGAAATTATACTCTGAATCAACTTCCATTAGTGTTACTTAGCTTTTCTGTCATAATCTATTTTTAAGCATTAAGAAAAGAAATGATTCTATAATACATTATCTGTATATTGCATTTTGTGTTCACCACCTAAAGTAAAATCTCCTTCCATCATCATATATTTGACCCCTTTAACCTTTACTATTCCCCACTGCTCCCCTTATTACACTCTGGTAACCACCATATTGTTGTCTATGTCTATGAGTATTTATTTCTTTTTTGTCTTGTTCATTTGTTACTTTCAGTATTATAAGTTGTATACTTGAAATATGCATAATTTTATTAACCAATGTCACCCAAAAATTTAATTTAAGAAGGAAAATAAATGAAGTGGGGAACAGCTCTCTTTTCTCTAAGATGTTGAGAACTTTCAGCTCCTTAGGTCCTCCTGTGAATCAAAACATGGGGACCAGGGTCAAAGGCCTAAGAGGTCAAATCTGTTTGCTTTGTCAGTAAAGTTGCCATAGGGGTAATACACTTGACAATTTTCAAGCAAGACATTTTGTTCTACTCCTTCCCCGATTTCTCCTTCAGGATTGTTGAACTGCACCTCCAGTCTGTGTGTGATTATTGTATACTTGCAAAACCTCTAAGCAAGGCCACCCGGGATACAGCTGTTTGCTCTCATTAGCTGAGAAAACAAGGCTTTGTTTATTCCTTGTGCTGGTGTCAAGGGAACCCTGGTTTAATTCCAATACAGGTCTAGGTGTTGATTTTACACAAAGGGATTAGCTTAGGCATCCGTGAAAGTTCTAAGGCAGCCTCATAGGAGCCATCTAACTCAAACTGTGTGAGCTGGGTGTACAAAATAACATCATAATTTTCCTTTAACACATGTGATTAGCAAAGAGTTTTGAAGTTAAATCAAGTAAATTAAATGCCAGTTATGCTCTCTCGTTTATCGCAGGTACTGGCCTGATACATGTCCCTTTTGTAAGTGCTGACCCCCTATGAGTGTAAGATAGGTAGTTATTGAGGCAGATGCTGCCAGTGCTCTGCCATAAGCCCTCCAACCCCTTTACCATTTTCAATAGCTAGTACTTAAATCTCTAAGTTGGCTGGATACTCTCAGTCAATTGGAGACTAGTTTGCCTGGAAACATAGAAAGTTGGAAGTGCATGAGAATCTGTATTCCCTTAAAGAAGCCCTTAACCAGTGAATGATAGTGAGGAGAATTAATATTCAAGCTTCTTTGCCCACTGCTGAAGATGATTCTTAGATGTGTTTCATACTGTCTCCATAACTCTCCTATAAGATTGATTCAAAGCAATAGTCTATGGAACTTTGCTTGCTATCACACCCTGTCTTGGCCTCTTTTCCATCCTTGTCTTGATTCTCCATTTGCCTACTGCCTTTTCATGGAAATATCTCCTAATAATTTACTTTCACATGAATCCTTGTCTCAAGGTCTGCTTTTGGGCCACCTAACCTAAGACAATCATGTTACATAATTTGAAGAGCATCTAACCTTTCCTGTCTCAAAGGGTCAGAGGTCTGAACAAATGAATGTGCAAATGGCCCTCAAGCATATGCAAAGATATTCTACCTTGCTCATTATAAGAGCAATCCAAATTAAAACTGCACATAGATATTTCTCACCTGTCAGAGAGGCAAAAATTTCAAGGGTTGACAACACACTCCATTGGTGAGGCTGCAGGGAAATAGGCACTGATTACAGAGCTGGGAGATCTGTAGCTTCTTTGTAGAATTTCTTACTTCTTTAAAAAGTTGCATACACCCTTTGAACAAGCAATGTCATTTTTAGAAATCTAGCAAAAATACAAGATGACATATATAAAAAACTATCCATTTCACTGCTATTTGTAATAGTAAGAGATTATAAATAACTCAAATGTCCCTCAATAGGAGACTGTTTGAATAAACTATGTTATATTTAAACAATGAAGAACAGGTTAGTGTTAAAAAGGAGGAAGATTTCTACATAATTCTATAGAGTAATTGCCAGGATATATTATCCAAAGATAAACAAACAAACTTAAAATGTATTCCCTTTACATTCTTTGATGAACATATTCTAAAGACTAAAAAACCTCAAAGAAATCTTATGATGCACTCAATAGTCTTACTTTTAACAAAAATAATGTTATTCTGAGGCTGTGATATATAAAGTATGATCAATCAAATTTTAATTATGTTAATTAGAAATAAATATTTTTCACTATAAGAGAAAAGGGATACAAATAAAATCAAATAAGTTACAAATCTTGAAAGCTTACATTTCTTAGACATAATCAGTATAAACCCATAATTTGTTTTTCACTTTCTAAAAATGTACATATTTTCTAATTCTGTTCACTGAAAAAGCATAGAGGCAATGAAAATCTGGTAGGAGTGAAGACCCCTAACATCACAATTATGGTCTCTAAGTAGCATTTGCCACAAAAAGAAATCAGTAAACATTACTTAGAGTAATGTTTAGATCCAAGTCTGGAGCAGCAAATGTATAAAAGGAATGGGAGACAACATGTTGTTCTAGAAAGCAAGGAAGGTATCAAAGTCTATTGAGGTCATGACAAAAAGATTCCTGCTAATGAAAGATAGTACAATTTGAGCATCAAAAGGAATAACAAAGCATACAAAATATAAAAATATCCCCATGAGTTCACAATATTTGAAGAAAAAGGTAAGCCTCTTTGGAAATTATTGAAACATCAATTCATTATTCTAAAAATTGATTAATAAAGAGAAATAATCAAATATTTATTCTGTTTCCTGTATAAGCTATATTTTAGGATAACTACATAGTTGATGCACAGCCTTTCTAGAGGCAGTCATCAAAAGTTCTCAAAATCATTAAGTGGATGTCAGTGGGGATCTTTATACTGGAAAGATCAGGCTAACAACACCTGAACCCACTGTCATAATCAAGTCACAGAAGGAAACAATATGAACTTATTTTCATATAAGCCAAAGAAGATAATTGAGAAAATTTTAATGAAAGAACTATTTAACAAGGTGTGGGAATGGTACAGGGAAATCAACATGGAGTGATAAAGTACCCTAGGATTCACACGAGCAGGGAACCATTAATCCTAGGCTTGAAAGGGTAAAGAAAGGGAGCAGTTAGTGGTAAAATAAAGAGAACTATAGCTATAAGGAAAGAACCCCAATGTGAGCTGTGGCCTGTGATAGAGAAATGTAACCACTGCCAACTTGTGGCAACCCAGCAGGGAGGTAACCAGGGGAGTAAACACCCTGACTTTATTGTCTTCCCATCCTATGATTATAGGCATCTACCATTGGATTATCAGGAGCCAGAGCACAAAGAAGTCTGTTGATGCAGTCTATAAAACTCAGCTCCCAGGGGTAGAGAGCAGAATGGAGAAAAATGGAGAGATAAAAAGAGCACATCTGACACACAGAAATCCCTGCAACACCAGTCTGATCCCTTTACAGACCTGAACAAAAGAGCAGGCTTCATAAGGATGCTCCCAGAATTCAGGATTTCTCAATTTCATCCTCATGTTGAAAACCAATAAGAAGCAGGCTGGTGTTGCAATCAGTTCCAACAAAGTCTTCAGGATGAAGGCTACAGTGACCCTGCTTGTTCATTCAATTTTCTAGCTGGCAGACTGAAACACCTACAGTGAGATTCAAGATTTGGTTAGAATTCTGAACTCCAGGGACTCTACAGAAGGATAAAATCTGTAACAAATCCAATCTGTCTGGCTCCTTGCAATTCTTCAAGTTGATCGTAAACATTAACCCACTTCAACCAAATCTTGCCAAAACTCCAAATTTTCCTTCCTTTCTAACTAATACCTCCAGAGCTCCTACTTTTTCTATCCATGAAGAAACCTAATGATTTTTGTCACTTAATAACTAGGGTACCATAATATACAGTTGATCCTTATGATTCACAGGTATCATATTTGCAAATCTGCCTGGTTACTAAAACTTATTTATAACACCAAAATCAATACTAGTGGTGCTTTTGCTGTCATTTCACAGATATGCACAGAATGGTTAAAAATTTGACTTGCTTACTCTATGCATGTTCCCAGCAAAGGTTGAACAAGGCAATGTTCTGCCTTCTTGTTTCAGCTCTCATACTATAAACAAGTGTCCTTTTTGAGTTTTATTTAGTGCCACATCTTTCTCATTTTTGTGCTTTTTGTTGGAGATTTTACTGTTGAAAATGGCCTAAAACACATAGTGCTGAAGTGCTGGCTAAGCCCTAAAAGGCAATGATGTAATTTATGGAGAAAATACCTGTGCTAGACAAGTTTCATTCAGGCCTGAGTGGTAATGCTTTTGGCCATTAGTTCAATGTTAATGAATCAGCAATATATATGAAGTCAGGTACTTTAAGCAGAAACACAGATAAAACAAAGTTATGTACTGACCAGTTGATGAAAATACTGTGGCTAAAGGCTTGCAGGACCTAACCCTGTAATTTTCTTAGGAGTTCACTAGTTTAGTATTAGCTAACTCAATCATGAATTTAAAGTCAGTTCATGACTTTATAAAACATAACTACTATAAATAACAAGAATAGACTCCATGAAATAAAAGAAAATATCCAAGAAAGTAAAAGATCAAATGCCTAGATAACAGGTGGAAACTGGGGCTAATAGCCAGCTCCCACTAGCTTATAGAGCTGATTGTGTGCATATCTTCCCAGTTCCACATTCCTTGATGCCACATTGGCAGCTTGAAATTGGCCATTGTAGCAGTATTTACACAGTGGAAATTGTCAAACCCTGCAAATCAGAGCCAGTTGTTACATTTACCTGCATAATGCTGACTATAATTCTTCCTTTCTATAATTTCCCCCTCAAATTCCTTTTGTTGAAGGACAGAGATCACAGTGAAGCTGCCACCAATTATCTCTGCTGCCTGTGGCACTGGAGAAAATAAATTCTTAGGTGGATGACTGGGAATGTGTGACAAAATTCTGTGCTTACTGCCTTTGTCTACTAATCCCCATGTGCCTGTGTTTGAGGAATAATGGCTTTTTCCTTCATTCCACCTTTAATTTCTCTCACTGCAAAATGTAGCTGGAACACTGAAAACCAATGAATCTGGGAAATATAGTTTCTAGGCTTTCAGTCCTTGTAGTAAAAGGGACAGCTTAGAAGGTGGAGATGATACTGAATATCAATAAACCCTATATGACATGAAGGAAAAATAACTCTGGTATTAGTGAATATCAGTAAACTATTCAAAAATATTTCCTATGTGCCAGACACTGTGCTAGATTTCAAGGGATAATGTTCAAACTATGGGTAAAAATCAATAATAGGTTGTAACATTTATTATGGTGTGTCCAAAGTTATTTTTAATACAATCGAACAAAGCAGAATAGACCAGAAATAGAGTCCATCGCATGTAGTATGAGTAAATATTGTTTGTAAAATTTTTATCTCAGATAGATAGATAAATGTATATCTACTTGTTGACAAAATAAATGCATTTCTTACTATTGATTATAGTCAAATAAAGTTTAAAAACATATCTTTAGAACCAGTAAACCTTTTCTTTTAAGTGTCAGATGGTAAATATATTAAACTTTGAATTCCATGTGGTCTCTCCTGCAACTACTCAACTCTACCTTAATAGGGTGAAAGCATTATAGATAATAAGCAAATAAACGGGCATGGCTTATTCCAATAAAACTTTATACACAAAATTCCAGGCTATAGTTTCCAACTCCTAATTTAGAGCAGTGCTTCTCAAACTATCTGTGGTAAAGCACCAGTGTTTTGTTTTTGTTTATTCCTGTTCAGGACAAATATACAGCTTGCACCATATGCGACCCATCCAAATGAGTTCAACAACACCCAATCTGGCCTAGGCCTGGCTTACAAGGTGAGTACAATGATCATGCATTTAAATAATATATAAATGTTAATTTTTTACGAAAGGTTACAAATACATACTCTCAGTTTGTGTACTTAACTTGTTGCAGACTGCACAAATAGTTCACATAAGAGGGACCAAATGCAGTCTACAAACCACATTTGAGAAGTTCTGCTTTAGAGAATGCAAAGAAATATAAGATACTGCCATCATATTTAAGAGATTTATGAGCTAATGGAGACAAGCCTGTTAACAAATACAATATGTACTCCAGTACAAAAAGTAGTTCATGGTACATAAACTTATTTTTCCCAAACCTGACTTAGTTATCTGAAATGGCCAATTGTATTTAGTGTATGTGTGTGTGAGTGTGTGTGCATTGGGGGGATGGGAGAGAGCAAGATTCTAAAGAAATTATTTAATATGTACCAACCATTATTAAAACTTTTTATTTGATAATAATCTCTGTGTGTATCAGAATTCTTTCTGTTTTCAACAGTGCTCTGTGAAATTTGAAAGGAAAAACTCCTCTCATAGGCATCATTATGAGCAATTCTTGGAGAATGAAGACTTGGAAAACCTCCAATTCAATTACTGCTGGAACTGTGGCTGACCAAATAGAGACAGAGGCTATTGTTATTTCCACGTCAAATGGCTTGCTTCTCTCTCCAATGAGAACTATCACTCCTCATATGCTAGTAGTGGGAACCATTTACGGAATGTGATAAGATTTATAAATATGTAATATGGTAGATAAGAACTAAATCATAGTGTGATGGAATCAAATTTCTCGACACTTGAGAGTTTCTGGTGATTATTCTCCCCATGCCCTTTAAAATGAACTGTTTTCTTGTTCTTTCTTTTTCTTGCCTCCACAAAGGGACTTATGATGACAAACTAGCTTGAGAGCTCTGTGCTGGAGAATCACAAGAAAATGGTAAAGCCGATTGTATACACAAAAGTTTCATGGAATCATAAATTGCTGGATGTCGATGTGTTGGTTGGAAGGAGAGACATGGGGAAGCAACTGTGGTGTATGATGTGGTGTATGGGAGAGGAATAAAAAGGGGAATTTTAACACATATTTCTGAGGACTGTATGTTTCACTTCATAGAGTTGCTAAAATATAAGTTAAAAACTTCACCTATTTAAAATTTACTTTTAGTTGTATAGAGTATGCTCTTTTGAAAACAACACTATTTGAGGAATGGTTTTATAACACTAGTATTGTCACCTTTAAATTAGTAATACTAGCTAGTAACATTTTACTCTGTTCCTTTCCCTCTCAGAGTATACAAAGAGTGTTTGAAACTGGGTCTTAAGAGTCTGTGAGAGCTAAAAGGTTTTCTTTTGGTGAACACCAAACAAATATAAATAATGTTGAAAGATTCCCATGAATCATATTTGACACTCTATTTGGGCTATTATAACTTGATTTAATTAAAATTGGGCCATTTTTCCACTTCATAAGAACTTATTGAATGAGGAACAGATAGGTAACATTATTGTAGTTTTAAAAATGGGTGAATTTAGGTGCAAGAGATGAGATGCTTGCTCCAGGGTCACTTGGTGAATTGGTTCACCTTATTGATTAAATTACAGAGATGGCATAAATTTTCAGTATTTTTTTTACCCTAAGAGAATGCCCAGATGATTTTGGTGACTGGATCAGCTACAGATATAAGCCTAAGGGTTGGATCTAATCAACCTACTGTTGTTCTAACACTTTCCCCATCCTAGTATCCTGCTGTGAACACCAGAATGCTCCTCAGACACATCATTCTCCAGGAAGGACTATTTGGCACTCTTTTGTGCCTTGAAAAAGGCTTCACCCCTGCTTATATCCTGGACCTCAACTCCAGCCTCTCTTCTCCGTACACATTACCCTAGAAGAATCATACTCTCAGCTACTTTAAGTTGGACTGACATCTGGAGGGATTTCAGATATTGAAAGTTTAGAAAATAAGATTATTTTGATGTTTTGAAGAGCAAAGACCCAGGAAATATTACTAAGACAAGACCGGGACAGAAAAAGGACAGAGTATGAATTTTGGTTGAATTTATTTGTCTCTTCATTACACTGTGAAAATAGAAAGTTTAAGATTATTCTTTGTTTGAGATTTTATTTATTTATTTTTAGAGAGAGGGGAAAGGAGGGAGAAAGAAAGAGGGAAGCATTAATTGGTTGCCTCTCAAACACCCCCACCTTGGGACCTGGTCCACAACCAAGGCATGTGCCCTGAGTGGGAATCAAACCAGCTACCTTTAGGTCTGCAAGCTGGCACTCAAGCCACTGAGCCACATCAGCCAGGGCTGAAAGTTTAAGATTATTCTTGATAACATACCCATGAATAAACGGATTAGGGAGGAGTGCTCTAAATCAGTCCTGTCAATAAGGGAGGAGGATGTCATCAGCCTCTTAAACATTGAGCATGGGTAACAGATCCATTAGGGAGATATTGTCCCTCTCCCTGCCAGTGGAACACAATGTCATGGAGAAAGCTCAAGGGTAGTTGGGAAACACACATTTCATTAAAAAGAAAAAACAATCATAGCTGTCTAAAAACTGAAATGTATGTATTTAATTTTCTCCAGAAATGGTTGGCAATTATTTTTTCTTGTCACTGCATTTTTCAGGATAGAGAAAGCTATTGTGTCTCTGGTACTCTTCCAGTTCTTTGAGTGACTGGTAACATTGCAACTTGGATGACTCAGGAAGGATTTTTATTGTCTTTAATGTATTATTTTAATAAGTAAATTTAAGGCAGTCTATTCCTCCAGCTTAATTGGTTTTGTGACATGCCATTGAGTACTGGTGGTTTATATAATAAAAAACTGACCCTGTTGGAAAGGTGACCTGCTTGGCCAGAGGGAAGAAAAATCACTGTGGGGCCTAAACTCATTCCCAGCATTGTCTCATCTTCCCAAATGCATCAGTACAATCTTATTCATCTTGATCAAGGATATAGCAAGAATGAGACCACTGATCTGAGTCAAGAACTTTTCCAAGCTCTGTTCCTGGTTCTTCCCAGGCAGGAATGCAAAATCACATCTGGCAAATAGGTTATAACCTTTTTTTAGGTCACAGACCTTTTGAGTATCTGATGAAACTGAGTTGATCGAAATCCACTAAAATGGGATTAGCCATGCAAGAAATTTATTGAGAGAAAGGTTTGTGAGGGAAACTGTGTAGGGAGGCTAGGAGAACCATTAAGTCTAAGTAAGACATCTGATCCGAGCCAATGTAGAGGAAAGGAAAGATTAGATGGAAGTGCCTTAGACTTCATAGCAGTTTTAAGGAAGTTCTACAAGGGTCTCAGGGTGTCCTAGAACCAAAATTGCCTGTCAGAGGAGTCCCACCACTCCCAGGACCATCACTGCCATGCTCACTCAATGCCTTGGGAACTTTTAGGGCTCTGTCCAGTGCACTGCTCATAGTCAGAAGTCTAAAAGAGGAATTCTCATGGCCAGCAGTCTACCCTTTGCACTGCACAGATCTACTCCACACAAATTCAGAAACAAATCCTGCATGGTTCCCATGAACCTTTCTTCCTGAGGGGAAGACTCAGAAAAGGAAGGCTTAGTGGTATGAATTATAACCCTTGTTGCTACATTTGGTCTTGGAACTGCAATTAGTACTCATCTCTCTCTTCTACTATTCATTACAACTTTCACCTATAGCTATCACCTCTGTAGGTCTGGCTCTACCATGAGATAAAACCCCAAATTTAATTCCTGAGAAGTCTGAGGATGCATCTGCTACATTTGCCCATTCACTGTCACACTTGGGTAAGGGAGTTACATGAGTAACTGCCATTCCTCCCTACTGCCATTATGTAAAAGCAATCATGCTCCCTCCTGATGATCAGCATCAATTACCGTTGCCATAATTGTGATTCTTTTTCTTGCTTGCTGGTCCCTGGGCTCAAAGTATCCAAAGTGTCCCAGTGGTGGCCATGGCTTATAGTTCAATGAGATCCTTCCTGTACCCTCTGGCAAGAATGTGCCCTCTTTGGGGACAATGACCACCAACCCTGTTATGCCCTGAGTTGATGGGACTGGAAGCATAGGGTCATCATGTGGTAGGTGGAGCCACTTCTGCTTCCATGTCCTGGTCTCTGGATGCATGTATTCTTACTGGAGACACAGCACCAGATAGAAATCTCTGATATAATATATATACTGTGTCCTGAAGGGCACATTCTTTTTTAAGAGTGTTGCTTAAAAAACTGCTGGTTTAGTTACTCCTTTCAAAGTCCATCCCAGTGTCCTATGAGGCTAGCTGGCTCTGGATAGTGTGGTATGCGGTACCAACAGTAGATGCTGTATAAATGGGTGCACTCCCACTCTTTCTTTGCTGTGAAATGGCTCCTCTTTTCAGGTGCTATGTTGTGTGGGATTTCATGCTTGTGGATCAGGCCTTTCATAATCCCCTGGATAGAGGTACTAACTAAGGCTCTACCAACAGGAAAGGTGAACCTATACTTGGAATAAGTGTCTATCCCTTTGAGGACAAGCTGCTGACCCTTCCAGGATGGAATGGGCTCAGTGTTGTTGATGACACTATGTGACCAAGAGATAATTTCATATCTGGAAGTTCATATGGCTGTCTGTTGCCAACAGGTTGGACATTCAGAAACAGCAGTAGCTAGATCAGCTTTGGTAAGTGGTAGTCAATGTTATTAGTCACCAATGTTATGGGCCAAATGTATGTTAGTAACCTGGCCACTTCATGAATATGCCTACCATGCCAGTTCTAGGGTGGCTGATGACAAAGGCTAGCTGCTGAGTCATTTTGTCTACTTGGTTGTTTGGTGCCTCTTCTGTCATGGGTGGATTCAGCAGGACATTTACATGTGATACAAAGATCTTCACATTTTGTACCCACTCTCATGTTTCTATTCACATGTCTTTAACTCAGAACTTCTTGTGTCTGATCTTGCAGCCTTCCCTTCCAGACAATTGGACACTGCCCATGAATCTAAATATTCTCACCTCAGACCACTGTTCCTTCCACATGAAATGTGTGACCACATGCCCCACTTAATCTCCAGCCATTGAGAAGATCTTCCCTCTCATTGTCATTCAGGGCCAGTCCTGAATGTGGTGTAATGTACCTGTCATCCATTTCCAGCTTTATCCAAACACAGCCCAACCATCTATAAACCAAACAAGAGCTTTATTCTCCTTCTTCAGCTAATTGTATGAGAACTCTCCCCATATGACTATGGGGTTCAAGGTTCAAGCTTTGGTGGGGTACTGATAAACTCTTTATGAATGACATGGGGATCTGGGCTATCTGCTTACATAGTTCACTTGTGTCCTCTGATCTTGCTCAGGTCTCATCTTGGAGATACCATTTCCACATTATTATAGACTGATATTAGGGGACTCTGATTTTACAACTTGACAATTCAGAAAGAATCCAACTCATAATGGATAGCTTCAGTTGCATGGTCACTTGGTACCTGTGGTCAAACATTCTATATCTACCAGGGCCCAGTAATGTTCTCACCAGGACCTGTTCTTCAAAAGGCATGTTATTTTCCACAGTGCATGGCATGCCTTTGCTCCAGACTCCCAGTGCCTCCATTGTTTATCTTGCTATAATCTCTGTTCTGTAGCTTTTCCCACAGAAAAAAATTACTAATATACACATGTAAAATGTGTATAATTTCATGAGGCTTATTGACTCTCTCAAGTCCATTTCTTGTAATACAGGGGTGGTTAAGAACACCTGTTTTCAGAACTGATTACTCAAATCATTTAGCAATAACTGACTGAGCTTTTATTTGAAAGATAAACAATACATCTTTAAAAGACACTATACATTTTGAAAGGATGTATTATAGCTTCTTCATTAAAAAGAGGGGGCCTACATCTTCTTAATATAATGTACAGTACTATACACATTGTAAATAATCTGAATATGTTGGATGGGTATCCACTAATGATTTCAGCCCAAATAGTCCAATTTAGGGGATTAGTTTTAGCAGTAGGATTGGGAAGCAGCAATGGCTTTTCAGTTTTGAAGCTCTCTCTTGTCTAGCAGTTTAGTAGAACAGATTTCATGGATCCACCAATTATAGAAGGTTTGGATGTTCTTTCTAACAAAGAAGATGTTTGATTTACTTAATCAAATAAAATGTTTTAAAACTGTAATTCTTCTCTGGTAAGTAGTACCATTGAAGTAGTGTAGTGGCATACATTTCCAAATCCAGTCAAAGGATGAATTGGACAACTCATTTAATTCCTGTGCTTTGGATTTCCCTACCTTTATTTAATGCTTAAAATCTAAATGCATTTTTTCATTTTAATTGAGATAAAATTTACATTTTTCAAAGTGCACATATATTAACAGCTTGTCGAATTTCTACATATACTCATGTAACCACAGATTAGATGAAAATGTAGAACATTTTCAGGAACAGCAGAAGGCTTCCTCGTGCTCCTTCTCAGTCAGTACCCATCCACATAAAAGTAACCACTATTCAGACTTCTATAAATGTAGGTAAATTTTGCCCATCCTTGAACTTTATGAGCTTCTTTGTGTCTGGCTTCTTCCACTCTGCATTATGTCTGTGAGATTCAGCCATGTTTTTGTGGATGAATATCTGTACTTCATTTATTTTTATTGCTGTGTAGTACTTTATCAAGTGAATATACTGTCATTTATTGACCTATTCTACTGTTAATGGACATTAGCATTGTCAGTTTGGGGCAGTCATGAAAAACGCTGCTGTGGATTCTTTAACATGTCTTTTGGTGGACATAAGCACTTATTTCTCTTGAGTACATATCCAGGAATGAAATTGCTGAGTTATGGTACACATATATGTTCAGTTTTGTTAGATATTGCCAAATAGCCCTGGCTAGTGTGGCTTAGTGGATTGAGTGCTGCTGGACTGTGAACCAAAGGGGTTTCCAGTTCAATTCCTAGTCAGGACACATGCTTGGGTTGTGGGCCAGGTCCCCAATGGGGGGATGTGCGAAAGACAATCACACATTGATGTTTCTCTCCCTGTGTTTCTCCATCCCTTTCCCTCTCTCTAAAAATAAATTGATAAAATCTTTTTAAAAAGATATTGCCAAATAGTTCTGTAATATAGTTGTACCAGTTTACACTCCCATCAACAAGGTACAAGAGCTTTAGTTGTTCCCTATCTTACTTTATCCTCACAGACTAGGTAGTGTAATTCCTTTAAATTTCAGCCATTCTGGTGGGAATTTACCACTTTTAAGTAAGACTAACTGAGCTATTATCAGTCAGGAAAAAGGCATGCTAGTGCTCTCAGAACCTCTTAGAGACTTTGGGGTGGTTTTACCCTGCTAGGTATACAGGGTTGAGATATGGATGTATTTTTTTGACTATTTATTATAGCATTCTTGGTTTTTTGGAAGTGGCCTACAGAATATAAAAAGAAAGAGTTTTATAATTACAAAGGCCCTTAGAAAAGCTACTGTAAATAATTACTGGAAACTGAAAGTCCAGTCTATTGCCCAAATTGAAGTGGTACAAGAAAGGAAATGACCACTTCAGGGAGCAAAGAAGGAGTCAGCTCCAGAGGAAAAAGTGCTTCATATATTTTATACTGATATATTAATAGCCCACTCTTACTTACATATGTATAAATTCTTCTCAATGACATATAAAGTATTAATAATTTAATTATCAAAGATCTTGGACTTTATTAGATTGGAGAAACAAAGATGTTCACACCTGTAAAATTCTGCTGTTATTGAGATTTTACCAATGAACAAGGAAGGACAGGGAAACCATTAATAATTACAACTAAGTGGTTTGTCTTTTTTTGCTCTACTTTCAGACCTGTGAGCAGGAAATATATTCATTTGGTCTAATAATCTGTGAATCAAGATTTGAAGAAAAGAAATATAGGTCAAGCATCTTCTTTAATCTTTTCCCTTAACTATTCTCACCCTATAAAACTTCATTGATTAGTCTGTGGGGCTGTATTTGGAAAGATATCAAGATAATTAAAAGCAAAAAAAAAAAAAAGTTTAATTGCTTTCCTTGTACCTGGTAAGGAAGTAGGGGTCTTTGCATCTATTATCATATTTATGCTTCACATCAAGTATCTTAAGTTCTCATCCCTGCGATGCTAAGAGATTATATTTTACTAACACTGCTTTAAAGATAGAACTATTGAGGCCAAAAGATGACATGACCTACTTATTTTTTTGCTATAACTTTTTAAATTATTGTTCAAGTACAGTTTTCTTTTATGTTTCATGATAATTTCAAGTTTAGTGTTTATTCTTTCTCTTTGACTTTTATTTTTATGTTGATACGAGGAAATATATATATATTTTTAATTTTTATTGTTTTTTAATTACACCTATCCCCATTTTCCCCCCAATACTCTCCCCTGTATTCTTTCTCTTTGACTTTTAGATTCAACTTCCAAGAGTTGTCAGTTTTCTCTTGGATCAAGTGTTTCATTTCCACAACTGCTACTCTACTTCAGGGAACAAAGTAGCCATGAGACTGGTTTCCAAAATAAATCAATATGGTATCACCAGATCAATATTGATTAAGCACCACTTTCATCATGTCCCTCTCATGATAAAATGTTCAATGGCTCCTCAGAGCTTGCAGGATAAATGCCAAACTTAGTGGCTTATTGATGAAGGTGCTCCTCATTTTAGAACTAACATAATTTTCCAAATATGTGTACACACAGATCCTCCATTTCAAACAATAGTGGACTATTATTCACTGATTATCACACAAGAATTCCCATTTCATACATTCCCATTTCATATACTGCTCATTGTACTGACAACCTGAATGCCCTTCTGCTTTTTCACTGCCTATCCAGGTGTTTCCAGTCTTTCAATGATGGGGTGATATTCATCCACTGACCTGAAGTCCCATAGGCAGTATTTTCTCCCCTCTCTGAAGTACTGTGGCATTTCAGAGCTCTATTAAGCAGACTGCAAATTATTTACAGAGTAACAACAGAGTGAAAGGTGGCATGGTAAATTCAAAAATAGACTATATGCTCCTGTATGAATTGAAAGATCTCCAAATGTGAGATGACAATATAAATGAGCATTTTAATTAGGGAATTAAAGATATATTAGTAGCATTTTAAAGAATGTACTATGTAGAAGGCCATGCTATATTTTTCCTGGACATGCACAGTTATTTCTATAAGTAAGCTGTATTATTATCCTCTATTTATAGATGAGGAATCTGAGGCTTAGAGCTGTTATAGGAATTAGCCAAGGTCGTTCAGCTAATAAGAGGAGAAGTGAGATTTAAATAACCCATATTCTTATCCTTTAGGCTATAGTTCACTTAGCATGTCATTTCAAGTTCCAGTTGTCCAGGAGAAAGACAGGGAGACTAGAGGAAAGACTAATAGGAAAATGAACACAAAGAAGTAGAAGAGGGCAAAAATTAACAATGGAGAAATAAAAAGATGGAGCAAAGCATAAAGTCATTAAAATGGGGCAGAGGATTCTGGAGCTAGATCTGGCAACATTTGTCTTCCAGTGTCCTCCCTTTATAAACACATTTGTTTTAGATTTTTTTTTCCTGAAGATGAAGAATTTTAGATATTTTATTTATTTATTTTATAGCATTTTTATTGTTGTTCAAGTGTAGTTGTTTCCATGTTCTCCGCATCATTCTTCCCCAATCCCACCCAACCCCACCTCCCACCCTTGATCCTCTCTCTCTTTTGCTTTGTCCATGTATCCTTTATACAGGTTCTTTGATGATCCTTCACCTTTTTTCTCCCATTATCCCTCCAACCCTCCTTTATGTTACTGTCAGTCTGTTCTTTATGTCAATGCCTCTGGTTATATTTTGTTTGCTTGTTTGTTTTGTTGATTAGGTTCCACTTATAGGTGAGATCATAAATTGTTTGTGTTTCACCAATATTTCACTTAGCATATTGTTCTTCAGACCCATCCATGCTGTTACAAAGGGCAGGAGCTCCTTCTTTCTTTCTGCTGCATAGTATTCCACTGAGTAAATATACCACACTTTTTGATCCACTCATTTACTGATAGGCACTTATGTTGCTTCCAACACTTGGCAATTCTAAATTGTGCTGCTATGAACACTGGGGAGCATAGGTTCCTTTGAATTGGTGTTTCAGGATTCTTAGGGTATATCCCAGCAGTGGAATTGCTGGGTCAAAGGGCAGTTCCATTTTTAGTTTTTTGAGAAAATTCAATATTGTTTCCCACAGTGGCTGCACCAGTCTGCATTCCCACCAACAGTGTACTAGGGTTCCCTTTTCTCCACAGCCTCACCAGCATTTGTTGTTTGGTGATTTGTTTATGATGGCCTTTCTGACTGGTGTGAAGTGCTAACTCATTGTGGTTTTAATTTGCATCTCTCTGATGCCTAGTGATGCTGAACATCCTTTCATATGTCTCTGGACCCTCTATGTCCTCCTTGGAGAAATGTCTGTTCAAGTCCTTTGCCATTTTTTAACTGGGTTGTTTGTCTTCCTGGAGCAGAGTCATGTGAGTTCTTTATGTATTTTGGAGATCAAACCTTTGTATGAAGTATCATTTGCAAATATATTTTCCCACGTGGTTGGTTCCCTTTCCATTTCCCTAATGTTTTCTTTAACAGTACA
Organism: Anoura caudifer; assembly: GCA_004027475.1. Classification (NCBI taxonomy): domain Eukaryota; kingdom Metazoa; phylum Chordata; class Mammalia; order Chiroptera; family Phyllostomidae; genus Anoura; species Anoura caudifer. Next base: position 150,824 of record PVKU01003661.1, on the reverse strand, counting down.
GAAGCTTTTCATTTTGGTAAAGTCCCATTTGTTTATTCTATGCTTTATGTCCCTTACTCTAGGGGATATATTGGTGAAAATATTGCTATATGGAATATCAGAGATTTTCCTGCCTATGTTCTCCTCTAGAACTTTTACAGTGTCACAACTTATATTTAAGTCCCTTATTCACCTTCAGTTTATTTTTGTTTATGGTGTAAGTTGGTGGTCAAATTTCATTTTTGGCATGTAGCTGGCCATATCTCCCAACACCATTTGTTGAAGAGGCTATTTTTGCTCCATTTTATGCTTCTGCCCCTTTTGTCCAATATTAATTGACCATAGAGATTTGGGTTTATTTCTGGGCTGTCTATTCTGTCCCATCAATCTATGTGTCTGTTCTTACACTAGTATCAGACTGTTTTGATTACTGTGGCCTTGTAATATAGTTCGATGTAAGGTATGGTGATTCTTCCTACTTTGTTCTTCTTTCTCAAAATTGCTGCAGCTATTTGGGGTCATTTATGGTTCCATGTAAATTTTTGAAATGTTTGTTCTATGTCTGTGAAATATGACATTGGTATTTTAATAGGGATTGCATTGAATTTGCAAATTGCTTTGGGTAGTATGGACATTTTGGTGATGTTAACTCTTCCAATCCATGAATACAGTAGATGCTTCAATTTGTTTGTGTCTCTCTTAATTTCTTTCTTTAGTGTTGTGCAGTTTTGTGAGTACAGGTCTTTTACCTCCTTGGTTAGGATTATTCCTAGGTACTTTATTTTTCTTGTTGCTATAGCAAATGGGATTTTATTCCTGATTTTTGTCTCTGCTATTTCATTGTTGGTGTAAAAAATGCATTCAATTTCTAAATGTTGACTTTTATCCCGCTGCTTCGCCAAATTAACTTGTTAGGTTGAGTAGTTTTTTGGCGGAGTCTATAGGGGTTTTTATGTACACTATCACATCATCTGCAAACAATGACAGCTTTGCTTCCTCATTTCCACTTTGGATGCCTTTTATTTCTTTTTCTTGTCTGATTGCTGTGGCTAGGACTTCCAATACTATGTTGAATAGAAGAGGTGAAAGCAGGCATCCTTCTCTTGCTCCTGATCTTACTGAGAAAGCTTTTAGTTTTTGCCCATTGAGTCTGATGTTGGCTGTAGATTTCTTGTATATGGCCTTTATTATGTTGAGGTATGCTCCCTCTACTCCCACTTTGCTGAGTGTTTTATCATAAATGGGTGATATACTTTATCAAATGCTTTCTCCACATGTATTGATACGATCATGTGACTTTTGTTTTTTCTTTTGTTTATGTGACATATTACATTTATTTATCTGTGAATATTGAACCATCCTTGCATCCCTGAGTGAATCCCACTTGATCATGGTGTATGATCTTTTTGATGTATTGCTGGATGCAGTTTGCCAGTACGTTGTTGAGGATTTTAGTGTTTATGTTCATTGGTGATATTGGCCTGTCGTTTTCTTTCTTTGTTGCGTCTTTATCTGGTTTGGGGATTAGAATGATGCTGGCTTCATAAAAAGAGTTTGGGAGTCTTCCCTCTTCTTGGTTTTTCTGGAATAGTCTGAGAAGTATAGGGGTTAGCTCTTCCTTAAATATTTTGTAAAATTCTCCTGTGAAACCATTCAGACCAGGGCTTTGTGCACCATGAGTTTTTTGATTACTGCTTCAATTTCACTAGCTGTTCTCAGTCTGTTCAGGCATTCTGCACCTTCTTGATTCAGTTTTGGAAGATTATATTTTTCTAGAAATTTGTCCATTTCACCCAGGTTTTCAAATTTCTTGGCATATAGTTCTTTATAGTAATTTCTTACAATCCTTTGGATATATGTGATATCACTTGTAATCTCTCTGCTTTCATCTCTGATTTTGTTTATTTGGGTCCTCTCCATTTTTTTCTTGATGAGCCTCCTTAAAGGCTTGCCAATTGTGTTTATCTTTTTCAAGGAAACAGTTCCTGCATTTACCAATCTTTTGGATTGTTCTTTTAGTTTATGTCATTTAATTCTGCTCTGATCTTCATTTTTTCCATTATTTCCTTCCTTCTACTGTTCCAGGTTTTGTTTGATGTTGTTCCTCCAGTTCTTGTAGGTGTAGGTTTAAGTTGTTTATTTGAAATGTTTCTATCTTTTTTAGGTAGGCCTGTATCACTATGAACTTCCATCTCGGGACTGCCTTCACTGTGTTCCATAAGTTTTGGATTGTTATGAGTTGATTTTCATTTGTTTCCAGATTTTTTTTTATTTCTTCCTTGATCTCATTCTTAACCCATTCTTTGTTTAATAACATGGTATTCAATCTCCTTGAATTTGAGTGGTTTTAGTTTATTCCTTGAGGTTGGTTTCTAGTTTCAGGCCCCTGTGGTCTGAAAAAAATGCTTGATATGATTTCAATTTTCTTGAAATTGTTGACACTTGTTTTCTGTCCTATCATGTAGTCCATCTTTGAAAATGTTCCATATGCATTTGAAAAGAATGTGTATGATCTTCCTTGGGATGAAAGGTTCTATATATATATCAGTTAAGTCCATTTGGTGTAGGGCATTGTTCAATGCCACAATATCTTTGTTGATATTTTGTTTGGAAGATCTCTCCACTTTTGACATTGGGGTGTTAAAATCCCCTAGGAAAAGTCTATATCTTTCTTGAAATTTTCTAAGATTTTTCTTATATATTTGGTGCTCCTATGTTGTGTGCATATATGTTTACAATGTTTATATCTTCCTGATAGATTCTTACCTTGAGTATTATGAAGTGTCCTGATCACTTTTTGTGGCTTTTGTTTTAATGTCTATTTCATCTGATGTAAGTATTGCTACTTCGGCTTTTTTTTACTTGTCCATTTGCTTGGAATATTTTTCTTCCAACCCTTCACTTTTGGTCTGTGTAGGTAGTCTTTTGTTCTGAGGTGGGTTTCAGAATAGCAGCATACATATGGGTCATGTTTCCTTATCCATTCAGCTACCCTATGTCTTTTAATTGGAGCATTTAATCCATTTACATTTAAAGTTATTATTGATAGGTACTTCTTCATTGCCATTTTATTGCCTTTGTACCTGTGTTCTCTCTCGCACTGTTTTTCTTCCTCTTCTTAAAGCATTCCCTTTAGCATCTCTTGCAGTGCTAGTTTCATAGAGGTATATTCTTTCAGCCTTTTTTTTTTTTTTTTTGTCCAGGAAACTCTTTATTTTGCCTTCCATTTTAATCAAGAACCTTGCTGGATAGAGTAGTCTTGCTTGCAGGCCTTTGCTTTTCATTTCTTGGAATATTTCTTGCCATTCCCTTCTGGCTTATAGTGTTTCCATTGAGAAGTCAGCTGCTAGCCTTCTCAGGACTCCTTTGCATGTTACTTCCTTTCTCCCTTGCTACCTTTAAGAGTCTGTCTTTGTCTTTGAATTTTGCCATTTTAGTTGATATGTCTTGCAGTGTGCCTCTTTAGGTTCCTCTTGATTGGGACCCTCTCTGCTTACTGGACTTGTATGACTTTTTCTCTCATCAAATCCGAGAAGTTTCTCTTCATTACTTATTCAAACTGGTTTTCTATTCCTTGCTCCTATTCTTCTCCTTCTGGTATCCCTATTATATGGATATTATTATGTTTCATGCTGTCCTGCAGTTCCCTTAACCACTCCTCATTCTTTTTGATTTTTTTTTCCTTTTCTTGGTCTTTCTGGGGTTTTTGTCTACCTTGTCCTCCAGCTTGCTGATTCAATCCTCTACTTCATCTAGCCTGGTTTTGATTCCTTCTATTGTGTCCTTCAATTCACAAATTTTATTCTTCATTTCCTCTTGGCCTTTGTTGATAGTTTCTATGCCCTTTTTCATAGTGATATATTTTGCAGTAAGTTCTGTGTAGTTTCCCTGTAGTTTTTGGTAATTCTCAGTGAACTTATTGGGCTTCCTTACAACCATTGTTTTGAACTCAATATCTGATATTTGACTTGCCTCTATTTCATTTAGCACTCTTTCTAAGGATTCCTCCATTCCATTCATTTGGGGGTTGTTTCTTTGTCTTCCCATTGTTTGTGAGACTCTTGTTGTTTGCTTCTGCTTCTTAAATTGATTTGATTTGAGTCCCTGAATTTGTGGTGTGAACTTCTGTGGTAGGTGACCTGTGAGACTCAGTGGTGCAGTCTCCTTGATCTCTTGAACTTGATGCTCTTAGGATGCCTTTTATGCCGTTTATGTTGGTTCTCTGGATGTAATTTGGTTTTGATTGTTGTTCAGTCTTTCTTTGGTGGGTGCTTCTCTCCAGCTGGTTGACTGAGGGGTCACTGCACCCAGCACGTTTTGTATGTTGTTGTGCAGGTACTGCCAGAACAAAACCACAAACCCTAGGGAACAAACCCACATCCGCAAAAATAACTCCCTTCCTGCAATCCCCCTATGAACAGCAAATGAACCGTTATTAATAAGGGTGAAAAGAGATTAAGACTATTATAAGAAAGGAGAGAAATAATCTATAGTATAAAATCTAGTGACTTAATATGTACAAAATTGATAGACAAGAAATGAATGTTAAAAAGCTATGCAGGAAAGAAAATATTGCAAATCATGGAGAAGAAAACAGTGGATTTTATCTCAGTAGCCTCTAGTATTTACCACTGCTTTCTTTTTCCTTTTTGGATCCACCCATGGTGGTATCAGATGTTGACCCTGTCTGACCTTGGGCAGCGTGCTCTGAGACTGCCAGTGATCTGCTATCTATAGTTGTATCTTTCAGTGTTAATTAGTTACTCTGCACTCAGCAGTGAGGCCTAAGCCCCACCAGACAGGGAAGAATTTCTCCTGGAGTCAGGGCTATTGTTTCCCCTCAGGCTGCTGCTGCTAGGAGGGGAGTGATCTGCCTGAGCAGGATGGCTGCTGCTGTAGGGGTGATGACTCAGCACCAGGATCCCACAACTTCTTTCTGTTTTCTCCCCAAAGCCTCTGTCTCCAGTCTCTCCTCAAGCATCTCTAGTCCACTCTGCACCCCCTTTTCTGGGGATCTACTCTCTGTGAGTGACTCTTTCAGTTGTTAATCTAGTCACTCTTCACTCAGTAGTCAGGCTTAAGCACCACAGGGCAAGGGCAGAGTCCCTCCTGGGGTTGGGGCTATTGTTTCCCCTTAGGTTACTGCCATTCATTGTGTTACAGAATGGATACATGACAGGGACAAGATATTGTTACCCAGTGGACTCTCACCTCTCCTGGAGTCTCTCTGTACTAGGTTTGCCTTGGCTGCCACCCTTAGTGATTATGGCTCTCAAAGTTGCAGTTTGGTGAAAAGAAAAGGAACTATTCATTCAAAAGTTATACAGGTTTGGAGTGATGGCAGAATGTTGCTGTTAAATACTCCAAGTCTCTAAAACATTCACAAACACACAAAGTCCTTCCTTCCCCACTTTGCCCAGTCAGGCCAGTCAGGGGTTCCGTATCTTAGGAAAAAATAGAAGTTCGTAGCTCAGCTAGCTCCTAGTTCTTCCCAGTAATCTGTGCTCAGCTGGCTGGCCTCCCATGGTTCCCAGCACCATCAGCTGTGTCACTGTGCTCTCCAGTTCTTAATGCAAAACCATGTGGCACCTTCTCATGGCTCCTTTCACCCCTTTCACCCCTGTCCTTCCTGCAATGTTCTCCTGCATTCCTTCAATGTGCTCAGAGACAGTTCTGCATGGCTGATACATCTTGCTTTCCTGCTTCCTTAGCTGTGTGGTTAGGGGATCCCCCTCTCCATCCCCCAAACTGCATGGTTCCCCCTGCATGGCTGCTGTGCCTGGGTTTAAATCCGGGGTGAATATTCCTCTACAACCCCATTTCCAATTCCTCACATAATCAGCTACACCTGCCAGCATTCCCATATTTTTCCAGCCTTTCTTGGCTTCCGTACTTAGTCCAGGCAGGCATGGCCCCTTGGCATGGAGCAAACCATCTCCAAGCTCTCATCCAAAGGCTGCGAGCTTGGAGATGGTTCTCAACCAGGGGGAGCTACCTCCCAGTTGTGTCATAGGTCAAAGTCACTCCCATCTCCCTAGCTCAAAACTTGCCACATCTACTTAACATATTTATAAAGCTAGGTGGCTGTTATAGATGTGTAAAATAACTATTTTTGCATATCTAGTATGAAGCTGGCTAACTGTTGATATGCAAAGTAACTCTCAATGGCCCTGCTCCACATGTCCCATCCTCCAGTCCAGACTTGTGGTGTCGAGGATATCCTATATGTTTATATTTCCTAGACACCCCGAGTTCTGGACCCTGTTACAAATCCCTTTTTGTGGAGAGCCCTGGCTATACCCTGTTACATTATGGGAGTGGTCTGCCTGAGCACAATGGCTGCCACCATCTTGTGGATGACTCAGCACTGGGACTCTGCAGCTACTCTCTCAGCTCTCTCCCCAAAGCTTCCATCCTCAGCCTCTTTTCAGGTGTCTCCAGCCCACTTGGCCCCTGCCTTTCCCGGAACCCAGGGTAAGTGGCTACAAATGAAAATTTGAGTGTTAGCCCTTTAAATGGCTCTTTGTGTCTCTAGCCATCTGTCCCTGGCAGAGAGCAACCCTGCTGCTTTTCATCACTGGTTGTTATCTGTGTACTTTTGGGGCTCTGGTGCTCTGGGCTGGGCATCCTAGCTTAGAGTTTAGACCCCAATCTTCTTCAGTGGATCCAACTGGCTGCTTAATTATCCCTCTGGCGCTGCCACTTGCAAATGCCTAGCTAGCCCTCTGCAGTCTCCACTGTACTTCTTACCAGTCAGTCAATACTGACACTGATTCTTCTGTCTGTCCAAGGCTATAAGGTTTTGCTCTTGTTATTGTTCAGTTGTTTGATCTGGGTGATTTCACCACAACTTAGTTGTAATTCCAGATTGGTCCTGGGAAGAGGTTAGTGTGGCTTCCATTCACTCCACTGCCATCTTGCCTCCTCCTGTTTTAGATTCTTAAATGGATCAAATTCAGTCAGATATTTGTTTCTTAGCTTTAAAGTTGTGGAAATGCAATTGTCTTGGTTTGTCAATAGTTGAGTAGACTTTGAAGACCAACTCAACCAAACAAATATCTAAAAGATGGATGGATAAACCAGATAACAGTGTATTCATACATGTTAATGCTTATTTTACAATGCATTCCACTTATAGCTATCTTTTCAGAATACCTGTAATAGATACATCCTATCAAAGGCTTCCCATTGCATTTGCAATAAAAACCAAAATTCTTGCCTTAAGTTCAAAGGCCTACATTGCCTAACTCCTGTTAAACTTTCCAGACTTGTGTCTGTTCCTCTCTTTTTTGCTTACTACACTCTAGCTATAATTATCTTCCTCTACTTCCTTGAAGAAACCAAGCCCTTTACCACCTCAGGGCCAACCTGTACACTATTTCCTCTAACTGAAATATTCTTTTTTCCATTTTTATGGAAAAAGCCCACTTAATTATATGGAGATCAGAAATTAAACACCTTAATTTCTTTTACTGACCATAATTGAAGAAATGTAATTTTTACAATATTCAGTGAGAAGCCTTGAGGGCAGGTAATCTTAGCATTACTACTTTGAGAATTAATGCAAAGTGCCATGATGGTTTTACAAGCCTCAGAAGATAACAAAAAGAAGTTAGAGAACATTTACATTCTATTGACCACATTAAAAGGAATGGTTGGTCAATGGCCAATAGGACATAAGTTTTTAAAGATAAAGTTATATGCTCTTTTCCTTTTTAATGGAATAAGATCTTCAGTGAAATGTTGTATGACAAGTCTTATAAATACAAAATGTCTAGTGTAACTTCTCATAAAATATGTTTATTATAGGAAGTTGTAGTTGCTTACTTAAGTGGTAAAATATTTTTGTAATAAGAAATGGAATGGGCTCATTTAAGCAGTAAATGTACTTGTCAGCTCTATGGTTCAACATATAGCTATAAAAGAACTGGCAACACCTCAGACAAACCTGAGATCCAAATCCAATGAAAAACTTGCGTCTTCCAATTATTCTCATAAGTCAGGACTCAGTTTTAAGGTCACCTCTGAAAGGCTTTCTCTGTCTACTGTATTTAAAGCAGCACTATTCAAATTTTGGAAAATCATATGGTAAAACCACAAAGACCCAGGATATCCCCACTTCGATAAGCCAGGGCCTCTACATTATTAGTTCTCCAGGTGATTCTGATAGTCACATAAATTTGAGAACAACTGACCCAAATGTCTACCTTTTCTTTTGTCCCTTTATTTTTTATTACAATGTCATATCTGTTTCCCTCACAACTCTTATTACATGTGGTTGTCTGTCTCCCCTACTAGACTATGAGCACCATGCAGACAGGAAACATGTTTTCCCTATCCATTACTATATCTCGTAGTGCCCAACACAGTATCTCACACAAAGCAGGGCCTCCAAACAATAGATGACTTGGTATGCCCAGGATGAATAAATGGAGATTTTAGAATAGATTTTATCTATACTTAGTATAGCCAATACTTGCTTTATAGAAGTGTCATAAACTGTTTTATTTCCTACCAGAATCTTTTGGGGGAATGCTATAAATATTGCAGTTAAAATCAGAGTAGAGTCAACTATACTAGTTTAATTAGGACTGGGTGCTCCAGAATTTTCCCCCCTTGGCCTCCCTTGGATCCCTGGAGGTAGTACAGGACCTTATTGGTTCAGTTGATTCAAAAGGGTTGGCTCAAAAAAGTTGGTAGGTAGAACTGCTGACACTTTAAAGCAGTAGAACCAAGTCATTTTATTCTTCACTATCATATACAGGCAAATTTTATTTTATTTTTTTACATATTTTTATTTTTTAAAATATATTTTATTGATTATGCTATTACAGTTGTCCCATTTCTGCTCTTTATTCCCCTATTCCCTGCACACCCCCTCCAATCTGCATTTCCCCGCTTTAGTTCATGTCCATGGGTTGTACATATAAGTTCCTTGGCTTCTATATTTCCTATACTATTCTTAACCTCCCCCTGTCAATTTTGTACCTATCATTTATCCTTTTCATTCCCTGTACCTTTTCCCTCTCTATCCGCCCCCCCACTCACCTGCTGATATTCTGTTATTCTGTTCCTGTTCTAGTTGTTTGTTTAGTTCATTTTCATTTTTATTTTTGTTTTAGGTTTGGTTGTTAATAGTTGTGAGTTTGTTGACATTTTATTGTTCATAGTTTTGATCTTCTTCTCTTTCCTAGATAAATCCCTTTAACATTTTATATAATAAGGGCTTGGTGATGATGAACTCCTTTAACTTGACCTTATCTGGGAAGCACTTATTTGCCCTTCCATTCTAAATGATAGCTTTGCTGGATAGAGTAATCTTGGATGTAAGTCCATGCCTTTCATGACTTTGAATACATCCTTCCAGCCCCTTCTTGCCTGCAAAGTTTCCTTTGAGAAATCAACTGATAGTCTTACGGGAACTCCTTTGTAGGTAACTCTCTCCTTTTCTTTTGGTGCTTTTAAGATTCTCTCCTTATTTTTAATCTTGGCTAATGTAATTATGATGTGCCTTGGTATGTGCTTCCTTGGGTCCAACTTCTTTGGGACTCTCTGAGCTTCCTGGACTTCCTGGAAGTCTATTTCCTTTGCCAGATTGGGGAAGTTCTCCTTTATTATTTGTTCAAACAAGTTTTCCATTTCTTGCTCTTCCTCTTCCTCTTCTCCTTCTGGCACCCCTATGATTCAAATGTTGGAATGTTTAAACTTATCCTGGAGGTTCCTGAGCCTCTCTTCATTTTTTTTGTTCTGTTCTAGTTGAAAGTTTCTTTCTTCCTTCTGGTCCAAACCATTGGTTTGAGCCCCACTTGCCTTCCCATCACTGTTGATTCCCTGTACATTTTCTTTTATTTCACTTTTCATGCCCTTCATTTTTTTCCTCTATTTTGCAATCATACTCAACCAATTCTGTGAGCTTGCTGATTACGTGTTTTGAACTGTGCATCTGATAGGTTGGCTATCTCTTCATCACTTAGTTGTATTTTTCTGGAGCTTTGATCTGTTCTTTCATTTAAGCCATTTTTTTTTTGTCTCTGTGCACCTGTTATGTAGTAAGGGGCAGAGCCTTAGGTGTTCACCAGGGCGGGGCAATCCAAGTTGCTGTGTTGTGATGCTGTCAGTGGGAGAGGGGTCTGAGAGGAAACAATGCCACTTGCTCAGCTCTCTGTCAGCTTTCAATCCCTTCCAGGGCTACCCACAAGCAAATTGGGCCTTTCTGCTGCTGATTCCTGAGTGGGTGGATTTGTGTAGGTTCTAGGACCCCATGGGTCTCTCCAACGAACTCTCCTGTGAGGCTGGAAATTTCTCCCAATGCCACAACACTCACAGGTTTTTTCATTCAGTGGTTTTGAGGCTTTATTTTCCCATGCTGGGACCCTGGGTTGCGTGGTCTGTCTCGCTTGACAGCTGTTCCTCCCTGTTTATCTTCATGCAAATCTGGGACCACCAGCTCTGAGACTGCCTTGCCACAAGTCCTCTTTGCCCTGGATGCCCATCTCTGCCCCTGCTACTGGTCTGGATGAATATTTCTTCTTTAACTCCTTGGTTGTCATACTTCCATACAGTTTGATTTTTCTGTCAATTCTTGTTGGTTATTTTTTTGTTTTTAAATTTGTTGTTGTCCTTCTTTTGGTTGTGTGAGGAGGCACAGCATGTCTACCTATGCTTTCATCTTGGCTGGAAGTCCTACAGGCATATTTTAAAAGCCAGATTCAAGACCTGGCTGGCGTAGCTCAGTGGACTGAGTGCGGGCCTGTGAACCAAGGGATCGTGGTTCAATTCCCAGTCAGGGCACATGCCTGGGTTGCGGGCCAGTTCCCAGCAAGGGATACATGAGAGGCAACCATACATTGATATTTTTCTCCCTCTCTCTTTCCCTTCCCCTCTAAAGATAAATAAATAAAATATTTTTAAAAAAGCCAGATTCACTTATGGATATCCTTGATGACACAGTAAAAACTATTAATATTAAATTTCAACCCTTGAGTACACATCTCTTTAATATTTTGTGTGATAACATGAGAAGTAAGTGTTAAGCCTTTGTGTTGCACAAGAAAATGTGATGATTGAAAAGCACTTTGCAATTCTCTAAGTTGTTGAATTAGCCACCTTTTGTAAGGTACACTGGTTTTATTGAAAATGACTTACATACTATGTTATTAGGAATTGAGTATTTGGCAGACATCTTGACAGTGAATGAGGTGAACCTGTCACTTCAGAAAAGTAACTGATAGCTTTCAAAAGAAAATTAGAATTGTGTAGAATTTTATCTGCTTTGCAATACTTAATTTTTTTTCTAATGAGATAGGTGGTTGTGCTAGCCATTTGAGTTGCTGTAACAAAATAGTGGATAGCTTATAAACAGCAGACCTTTACTTGTCACAGTCTTGGAGGTTAAGAAATCCAAGATCAACCTTGGCTGGTATAGCTCAGTGAATGAGCACCAGCCTGAAAACCAAAGGGTCACCAGTTCGATTCCCAGTCAGGGTACATGCCTGGGTTGTGGGCCAGGTCCCCAGTAGGGGGCACATGAGAGGCAACCACAGATTGATGCTTCTCTCCCTTACTTTCTCCCTCCCTTCCTCTCTCTCTAAACATAATTAAATAAAATCTTAAAAAAAAGAAGTCCAAGATCAAGGTGCCAACATGGTAGTGTTCTGGTGAGGACTGCCTTCCTAGTTCATAGCTGGAAACTTCTTACTGTGTCCTCACATGATAGAAATGGCTAGAGAGTTCTGTGGAGTCTCTTTTATAAGGTACTAATCCCATTTATGGGGGCTCCACCCTCATGACCAAAGGCCCCACTTCCTAATAGCATAATCTTTGGGGATTAGGATTTTGGGGGGCATATGAATTTTGGGGGGACACAAACATTCAGATCATAGCAGTGGTGATATTAACAAATATGATTTTTTAAAATATTTTATTTATTTTAAGAGAGAGAGAAGGAAGGAAGAAAGAGGGAGAGAAACATCAATGTGCAAGAGAAACATCAATCTGTGGCCTCTCACACACCCCCAACTGGGGACCTGGCCCACAACCCGGGCATGTGCCCCAACCAGGAATGAACTGGCAACCCTCTGCTCTGTGGAACAACACCCACTCCACTAAGCACGCTAGTCAGGGCAAAACTGTGATTTTTTATAAATTTTATATAATGTAAATCATTTGGAATATCTGCATAATTCAATGGACTAACATTTTCCAAATAACCAATATGGAATCACACATAGGTAAATGATCTACTCAAAGTGCAAAGTAGACATTAAGTTTAACTTTGTAGAAAAGTTCAGAGATGAGGTTTCAGATTTCACATTGCAACTAATGTTTAAGGAGCTATCACTTGTGGAGTTTCAGTGTAACATCAAAGAATATCCATGATTATTTGAAAAGGCTATTAAAATAGATCTCCCTTTTCAAATACTTATCTGTGTGAGGCTTGATATTCTTCCTATACTTCAAACCACCACAGTGCTCCAGATGGAATGCAGAAGTAAATATGAGAATTCAGCTGTCTTCTATCAAGGCAGGTATCAAAGATATGCCAAAATATAAAACAATGTCAGCCACTGCATTTGTTAACTTTATTTGTTTTGGAAAAAATATACTTATTTTTCATAAAAATATATTATTTATGTTGATCTATAATGGGTTCACTATTGTCATTTTAGAATTAATCAATAGGCAAATATTCCTAAAATTTTTCAGTTTTAATTTCTAATATGGTAAACACTGATAAATATATCCCACAGAAACAAACGCTCTGTGAGATCTTCATAATTTATGGGTGTGTAAAGAGATTCTGAGACCAAAATGTTTGAGAACTGCTGCCTTAAGAATAGTTTCAAAACTTCTTCCTTTGAGCAGTTCTAGCTTCCAACAAAGATGGATGAACCCTGACAAGTTTTTTTCCTAATCCCTTTCCCCTTTTATCTGCTGGACCCCAAGTCCAACAATTGACACATGCCTTTGATTTATTTCATGTAAATGTACACTCCTGCCATGCTTTGGCAAGCAAAGAATGTAGTCACCTTGATGGGATTTTCAGACTTGCTGGCTTCCAGGATGAGGTTTGGCAAAGAGCCAGGTTGCTCACCTGGGTAGCACATTCATAAACCAGCTTACAGAAAGAGATGGCCTCACTGAAGTATCAGCTTCTGGGTTCTGCCAACTTCAGAAGAGAAGCTATAAGATGGACATTATAATTTCTATTTTGCAGATAAGGACAGGGTTAGATAGCTGTTATGTAGCAGAGGAGGGATGAAATGCAGGCCGCAGTGGCTCCAAAGATAGATTAATACTCAGAGGATCTGGGTTGTGTCAATAGCTTTATGATGATACTTTATGGATGTGGGGATGAAAACACATCAAATAAGTCTTTAGAATTGTCTCAGGCCAATGATTCGCAAAGTGTGGCCCCTGGGACTGTAGCATCAACATCCCTTGGAAATTGTTAGAAACACAGATTCTCAGGCCCCAATACAGAACTATTGACCAAGAAGCTTTGGGGGAAGCCAGGAAGCCAACACAAAGAGCAGATCAACTAAACAGCTGCTAGGGTTGACAAATTGAAAGGTACTAAAATATCACAGAAATAAATCAAAGAATATTGTGTTAGTTAAGTTGGATCTACTCTTCTCTGGGGAAAGCAAACTGGTCTCATTCCATGCAACTAATAAATTCCTTGTTATAAATTTGAACATGTGACAGGAAAAGAATATTTGTTTTGTATAATGTTCTACTTCCTTCTAAGAAAGGCTGATCCTGATAACCAGAAAAGTCTTTGCTTGCTAAGCACAAGGTTTTCACCATTTGGCCTTTTACTTCCCTATTCTGCCCTTGATGCCTAAAGGATAAGCAGTATAGTACAGACCTCTAAAAAATCTTTTTATGGATCATCTTAGATCAAATCCCCTTGAAACAGAGCCTGAGGTGTGGATTCTTGTGCAAATAATTTATTGAAGAAGCACTCTTAGAAGTGGAGCAAGGGAATCAGGTTAGCAATGGGGAAAGCTAAGGATGTAGTCTCAAACAGACATTAACTTTAGCCTGATCCCATTGGGAGCTCTGGTGCATGAATTTCACCACAAAGTTGGTCTAGAAGGAAGGGAGCCAAGTTTTGGTACACGTCTCTATCATTCATTGACTGTGGACTTCCAGTGGTGGGTTAAGGGTGAGAGTCTCTTGGGCTAAGTGGTTCCTGGTGGCTGAGGGCAGCTCTTTACAAAAAGAAGTGGCTGTGAGCCATTAGCAGCTAATGGTGACAGCCACTGGGGGATGAGTGAACCCAGGTAAAAGGGATCTGGATGGGGTACCAACAGCATCTACTACATAGATTTCTTTTTGGATCACTGTTCATATTCCTGGATATCTGTACCCATCCTTGCTTCAGGTATGAACTCTCCTCTCTGTCCCCTGGCCTAACAGAACCATAGTCCTAAATGAGACAATTTCCTATTCCTCACTCAGCCTGTGATGTAAATCAAATCATGTTGTTACATTTGTAGGATCCCAGATAGTTTGCAAAGGGGTGTTGAATAGATGCATTATCCATAGGTATAGAATACATTTCTATCCTAGAAACATATTGTTGTTATTTCCTATTTTCTTTCTTTCTTTTCTGTTTTTTTCTTTTTCTTTTCTTTTTCTTTTTTTTTTTTTTTTTTTTTTTTTTTTTTTTTTTTTTTTTTTTTTTTTTTTTTTTTTTTTTTTTTTTTTTTTTTTTTTTTTTTTTTTTTTTTTTTTGTAAAATGAAGGGGTGGTCTGGATTTTTTCCTAATCTTATTCTGGTTTAAAAATTCATTTGCCTAAGTCAGTTGTGCCTGCATTTCCTCTGGGAGTAAGTTAAACAAAAACATTGATTACAAACTGAGTCTGGCTGACCCTACCTGGTGGTCCAGTTTGTTAAAAGCATTGTCCTGTACACCCAAAGGCTGCAGGTTCAATTCTTGGTCAAGGAATATACCTAGGTTTCAGGTTCAATCCCTGGTCAGGGCATATACAGGAGGCAACCAAGTGGTGTCTCTCTCTCTCTCTCTCTCTCTCTCTCTCTCTCTCTCCCCCTTCCTACCCCTTCCTCTCTCTCTCTCTGTAAAATCAATTAAAAAATATCCTCAGGTGAGGATTAAAAAAAGAAACTGAGTCTGGTGTCATCAGTATAAGTCAGACACTATTAAAACTGTAAAAAGATTTAGTCCATATCAGGGAATTGACTTCCATATGATCTGACCAAGATTCTTTTATCAATAATGAATATTACAGAGTTAATCTCAAATTCCTGCTTTAATGATCTGTGTCATGTATTTGACACATAAAGATGGACAGACACTTTTATTTCCATTATGGAGTCTTAATAAAACTGTGGCAGAAACTGAGGCAAGACATCAAAAACATCACTGAAGTTTTCATATGTGTGTTATTTTAACCAAATAAAAGGTGATATTAAAAAATTCCTGATGAAAATTGTTAATAGTAGGGCCAGCCCTAGCAGATACTGGCCCTTTGTATGACTTAAAACAAAGCACCTATTGAAATTTGTTCTGAAAATTTTTCCCTCTGGGTGGACAATTTACAAAAAAAGTCATTGCTTCTTCCTTGCTGTAAGGACTGTAAGGGGGCACAAGACTTGGTAACTGAAGTACAGACCAGGTTTCAACCTTTACTCATGCTTTTCACCTGAGACATTTGCCCATAGTACAACTTGCATGTCAATATATAGTATTCTTGGTTACCGCTTGCATGTCAATATATAGTATTACTGGTTGTGGAAGTCTGATCGTTGTGAATTGACTTTTTTAATTCTTTGATATGACCTTTCATATTTGTCAAAAGATATCAATCCTACAAAATTGCTGAGTGGTACCATATCTGAAGACATGCCTCAACCATCTCCATAAACTAAACATTGATGAGAGCTTCCAAGACAAAAAGGCCCCCCCAAAAAAAAATAATGTGTTATGAATACGCTCTCCATAAGTATTTGTCAGTCGTTTTTATCACATGAGAAGACTTGTCTTGGAACTTTTGCATTGGACCAAGGGGCCCCTGCCATTTTAACTGAGGTTCTAGTGTTGCTTGCATATGAGGTCTAATGTGGCATTGCCATGCTAATCTGTGCAGATCTTTCTGCCTGGAGATCTTACAAAGTCAAATCCATTAGAAATATCTGACATTTAATTATTTTACTAAAGTTCTTGAAAACATCACTGAAACAAACAAACAAACAAACAAGGGATGATTCTTTCCTGACATTGAAATCATTGCAATGTAATCACTTGATGTTTTTACTTCTATTGTTACAGTGGGAAAAGCCTGGAAGCAAGGAACTCTTTTGCTAGTTATAGTAATAAAATAGATAGGATCTATTGTGTACACCAGAGACCCAAGAGCCATTGCTGGAATTTTTGTTAATCTTTGTTGTTGCAGTAGTTACATAGGAAAGAGAATGAGGGAAGAAAGGGTATAAAGAAACAGGAGATTAAAAAATAATTTGGAAAAAATTAAGCCTACTTTTTCCTTCCCTGTTTTCTTCATTCCTGCTAATATAAATAATGTCTTCCTAAGATAAAAAATTAAGAAAGAAAGTATTTTTCTACAGATTTGGGTTGAAAAAGATATTAAATTTCACATACGTGAAAAAGAAAGGTCTAGGACTTTTTGAGGTAAAGTGACTATATGTTAGCAAGAAAATGATTGTAAGTTTTTCTTATTGAGGGATGGAGATTATACTTCCACTTGGTTCAAAGAATAACTAGTAAAAACATCAGCTCATTACCATGGGGGACTATTTAGAAAGTGGAAGTATATTCAGGATTATGTCCTTTACAAGTAGGCACTTTGAGGGAGAGGCTCGATAGTCCACATGACACCTTCTGGTTAAATCATTCCTATTTCCTCTGCTGAAGGAAGATAGTCCATTAAACTCCATTCTTTCTTTCTTAAGTGCTCCTTATAAATTATCATAGACACAAAAATCACCTTTGATATTTACTAGAAAAAATTATTTTCCCCTGTAACATTATAAGCCATTTTTCCCTACAAAATGTTTTATTGCAAATCTGATTTGTCATTTATCTCTTACTCATTTAAGTCATAGATATCTGCTGAAAAATATCAGCCAACAAGCCTGATAACATTCTTCTAATGGGGGAGGTAGAATGTAAAAGTAGTTACTTTTTGTTCTCTGTAAAATACATTATTTTTTCCTCTGTGAAATATATTATTTTTAAGTTCCAATTATGTTATTTAAATTTTAACTACAAGTTTTCTAATTATAGCATAATAATTCAACACTTCAAATTTTAGTCACCCACAAGAGACTCTAGCTTTAATTACATTATAATAATTCAGTAGTGCAAATTTTATTATCTTGAAGAAAACCTGGAGGAGTATTGGGCTACCATATGGCAAGTAGTAGATTTATGAAAATATCTAGTGTGTGGTGTAAGTAGATGCATGATAAGCACAAACATGAAAAAACTGAAGTGCTCCTGCTGAAGAATTTGAACCTATGAAAATGTCACTCCAACGGATCTTACATCGCTAGCTAGGTATCCATGGTTTTACCACTGTTCACAAATGTTTCCTTAGTATTGTAACATTAAGTATTCAGTACAGAAAAGAGACACGTGCCTAGAAGGACCTTCCTTCCCACAAATGACTGGAAAAAACTCCAGAGTTTTGGCAGAGTTATAGCTGTTTTCTAAGAACTTCATCATTTGCCTCCATATGCAAATGTCTGTCTACTTCATTTGCCTGAAAATTGAAATATATCAGTAAGATGGTTCATTTGGTTTCTTTGTTGGTCCTGGGGAATATGAATGCAGCCCACAGATATATTAGCAGCTGACCTGTCTGGTAAATGTTTACTTACAGATTTGTTTGGGTGACAATTTGTTAAGGTAAAAAGCATAGATTACATTTAATGGCTTACACATTACATATTATGAATGCAGTATTTTATGTTTAGTTGAGGTAAATATATATGATTATTAATATGATAACAAAATGTAACTCAGAAATCATGAATTAGCTAAAATCAAGTCAAGGCATGTATTACAGCATACCAATACTTAAATTAAGGAGTTTAGGAAAGTTTCACAATGGCAAAGCAATATCACATTGTTTACCTATACCATGTATCAGAATTTCTTTATTTCTCTTAGATTCTTTTCTCCTTCCCCCATAAACTGACTCATTCTGCTACAGAAGAACATTGTTTCTCTCTCGACAAGTATCACAGCATTAAAACTTTGGCTTCTGGAGCTGAGGTGAATAATCTGTCAACAGGGACACCATGACAGCCTAGGATGACACAAGAAAGAAAGAGAAAGAAGAAATAGTATTAGCAAGAGTCTGCTTTAGGACCTAAGGAAGAGGAAGTGTGTTGCAGCTTTGAAGGCCTTTGGTAAAATATGTTTTCCCAAGAAAATGATAAGGGGCCATTTCAATCTAATATTTATTTTACTTAGATAAAGGAGGATCAGGAGGAATCAGACTGACACAAATATATGCACAAACACTATACTTACTTAGGCCTCATTCCAAGACTAGTTGAAATGATATATCATGGTGGTAACCATGATTACATTTTCCAGTCATAAGTGAAACCTAAGCATTGGCTGGTTTTAGAGAAATATGATCCCCCCATCCTCATGTTTATACTGTGGTTTAAGTCATTTGTAAGCTAATTTAGATGTAGAATAATACAAGTGAATCATCTGGGATAACAAATAATGTCTATCTGAATCTGATTCCTCACAAGAAAATACTTATAGCCAAGAGTACAACTTCCCATTAGGCTGTCAGCCACAAATAGTAATTTTCACTTTCACTTTCCCCAACTTCCACTATAATGGTAATAGTATTAATATCAAACAATAATGACAAATGTTTATTGAGTGTTATGTGATAGACTAAGTGCCTTATCATGTGTTAGTGAGTTAAGAAATATTTGCCAAGCTCTATGCTAGGTGCTGTGGTGAGCTAGAGAGAAATATTTATGTGTTATCTCATTTAATGCAACAACCTTCTATGGTAGCTTCTATTGTCATTTATAGATGAACTCTGTCCTGGTAATTACAGATAATACAGAACTGTGTTGGGACCTAGATTTTTCTGACTCCCCTTTTAAGAGGTAGTTTCATTACCTTTCAGGTACTTGCTTTCCTTTCCACCATTCTCCATATATGTCCCTAGCCTATATCAGAAATGCAGGTCTTAAATTTAAGAGGTGTTCATTGAGCATATTTATTGAGCAGTTATCACGTGCTGGGCCCTGTACTGAGTGCTTTCTATGCACCCTAACATTTAATATCCTTTCCTACCATGTGAGATGATAAGGGACATAAAATACAGATGAGGAAACTGAGGCATAGGTATTTTCCTGAGTGGTGGTAGTAAGGGATGACTCTGTACCTGCCTGTCCCTAGACCTTGACCACTTTGCTCAAATGAATCATCTCGTTTAATCCTTACAATCTTATGAAGTTGTTTCTATTTTTAATCCCCATTTTTATATGAATAAACTGGGCTTTGAGAAATTACAGTACTTGATCAATATTGCAAAGACAGACAGGATTTTAACCTGATTTCCAAAGCCTATGTTCTAGAACAGGTAATCTATATTGCCTTCAGGCTACAAAAATGTATTGAGCACATATTCAGGGTATTTGTCAGGCACCGTTCTAGGTATAACAAAGAACATTACAGCCAAAAGCAATGCTTTGATGCATTTTTCATTACCTGGAGTGGGAGTGGTGGGCAACAAATAAAATATCACATAGTGATAAATGTCATTAGAAAATAAAATAAAAAATGGTATAAAGGAGCTTGGGGAACCACTTAAGAGTGGTTTGCTAGGGAAGACCTTATTAAAGGAATGACATTCAAGTTAAGATCTGAATGACAAGAAGAAAGTAGAAAGGCCAAACTCTGGGATAAAAAATCTTCCAGGTAAAACATTTTAAGCTTTTTTATAGGTTTCTGGGACCACATTTAAGGCTTGGTTTTGTTCTTAATTGCCATTACATATATCAAATTTATTTTCATAAGTAAAATCTTAGGAAGTCAACTTGAAATACAGTTTCCAGATTTAACTAAACAAATAAATGTAGACAGACAGTTAAATTGGTATTTTGGAAAACCAAAAATTTTTTTAACTATAAGTATATTCCAAATGTTGCATAGGACATTAACTATACTAAACAATTATTTATTTAGTTGAAATTTCATTTTAACTGGGTCTCCTTTGATCTATCTGACTCCTAATATAGATACTAGTTAGGGATTATAAATACTGTGAATTATATTTGCAATGGTATTGTGTGTCTGAGCATGAGATTAATAGCAGTGCTTTGAAGTGTCAGCTGTTTGCAGGGTCCCTTTAAGTTGCTTTGGCTCCACAGTAAAATTTGTAGGCAGAGGGAGAAACCCTCCTGACTTTGTGAGTCGTACAGCATTACTAATTATTGAAAAATACAAAAGCAAGCTTTTGGTGAAAGAGAGGGTATATTTTATAAAAAAAGGTCTCTGCATTATGGAGAGAATGATGTGATTACTAGAGTGTTCTGAAAAACACTGCTGGAAATCACCCAGCATGGAGGCCTTAAAAAGCTATTGAGTGCTGAAAGAGTACACTTTTACTTTTTAAAAGTTATATGCTTTTAGAACAAGTACTTCACCCTATTTAGTTATATAACTTAGTATATACCAATCATTATGGGCATCTCAGAACTTGAAGGTAGGTTCTATCTTTCTTTCCTCCTTCCAACCTGATTTTAGATGAACTGTGTGAAAATCATTCTCTAGACTGTAGTGCTGTTCAATAGATCTTTCTGCAATAATGGAAATGTTCTATGTCTGTGCTGGTAACTACAAATAGTGTACCCACCAGCCAAGTGTGTCTATTGAACCCTTAAAATGTGGTTAGGAGCTTCTGACCAAGATGGAGGCATAGGTAGATATGCTTCACTTCCTTGCACAACCAAAAGAAGGATAACAAGCAATTTAAAAACAAACAAACAAACAAAAAACAACCAGAACTACCAGAAAATCAAACTGTATTGAAGTCCAACAACCAAAGAGTTGAAAAAACATTTATCCAGACTGGTAGGAGGGACGGAGATGAAGAGCCAGGGCAGTAAAGATGTGCAACAAGTCAGTGACTGGCAGACTGGGATGGGTGAGTCTGAGGCTGGCAGATGGGGCAATCCCACATTTGGGTACCAATAAGCCAGGGAGAACAATTGGGGAATAAGACAGACTGTGTAACCCGTGGTTCCAGCATGAGAAACTAAAGCCTCAAAAACTCTGTCTGTAAACACCTATGGAGGTTGTGGCAGTAGGAGAAACTCCCAGTCACACAGGAGAGTATGTTGGAGGGGCCCACAGGATCCTAGAATATACACAAGCTCACCCACCTGGGAATCAGCACCTGAAAGGGCACAATCCTCTTGTGGGAAGTGAGGGAAGTGACTGGAAGTGGGGTGAGAGCCAAGTAAGCAGCATTGTTCCCTCCCTGACCCCTTCCCCACACAGTACCACAATGCAGTAAAGTGGATTGCCCTGCCCTAGAGAATACCTAAGGCTCCACCCCTTGCAATGTAACAGGTGTGCAGAGACAAAGAAATATGGCCCAAATGAAAGAACAGATCAAAACTTCAGAAAAAGAAACTAAGTGGTTAGGAGATATCCAACCTATTAGATGCAGACTTCAAAACACTGGTAATCAGGATGCTCACAGAAATGATTGAGTATGGTCAAAAATAGGGGAAGAAGTGAAGGCTATTAAAAGTTAACTAAAGGAAAATATACAGGGAACCAACAGTGAAGAGAAGGAAACTGGGACTCAAATAAAATATTTGGAACAGAAAGAAGAAATAAACATTTAACCAGAACAGAATGAAGAAACAAGAATTAAAAAAAAAGAAAAAAAGAAAAAACTGAGGAGAGGTTTAGGAAACTTTGGTACAACTTTAAACATTCCAACATCTGAATCATAGGGCTGCCAGAAGGAGAAGAAGAAGAGCAAGAAATTGAAAATTTATTTGAACAAATAATGAAGGAGACTTTCCCAATCTGACAAAGGAAATAGACTTCCAGGAAGTCCAGGAAGCTCAGAGAGTCCCAAAGAAGGTGGACCCAAGGAAGCACATATCAAGGCACATCATAATTACATTAGCCAAGATTAAAAATAAGGAGAAAATCTTAAAAGCAGCAAAAGAAAAGGAGATGGTTACCTGCAAAGGAGTGCCCATAAGACTATCAGCTGGTTTCTCAAAAGAAACCTTGAAAGCAAGAATGGGTTCGAAAGAAGTATTTGAAGTCACGAAAGACAAGGACCTACATCCAAGATTACTCTATCCAGCAAAGCTATCATTTACAATGGAAGGGCAGATAAACTGCTTCTCAGATAAAGTAAAGCTAATGAAGTTCTTCATCACAAAGCCCTTTATATGAAATGTTAAAGGGACTTATCTAAGGAAAAGGAGATAAAAACTATGAACAATAAAATGACAACAAACTTACAACTCTCAACAAGCAAACCTAAAAAAATAAAATAAAAACAAATGAAGCAAACAACTAGAACAGGAATGGAATCACAGAAATGGAGATCACATGGAGGGTTATTAGTTGGGTGGGGGTGGGGGGAGAATGGGGGAAGGTACAGGGAATAAGAAGCATAAATGGTAGGTACAAACTAGACAGGGGAGGTTAAGAATAGCATAGGAAATGGAAAAGGTGAAGAATTTATTTGTACAACCCATGACTATGAACTAAGGGTGGGGGAATGCTGGAGGGAGGGGGCTTGCAGGATGGGGGGGTAAAGGGGAGAATAAATGGACAACTATAATAGTGTAATCAATAAAATATACTTAAATGTGGTTAGTATGCCTGAGGAATTGGACCTTAAATTTTATTATATTTTAACTAGTAGAAGTTTAAATCTAAATAGCCACACACACCTAGTAGCTACTGTATTGGACAAGAAAATTCTAGAATGTTCACAGTAGCACAATTTACAATAGCAAGTGCTTGAAGCAACCTAAGTGCCCATCAGCAAATGAGTGGATCAAAAAACAATGGTACATTTACACAATGGAATTCTACATAGCAGAAAGTAAGAAGGAGCTCCTACCCTTCACTACAGCATGGATGGAACTGGAGAGCATTATGCTAAGTGAAGTAAGCCAGGTGGTGAGGGACAAGTACCATATGATCTCACCTTTAACTGGAACATAATCAACAAAAGAAAAAAGCAAACGATATCTAACTAGAGTCATTGAAAATGAACAATCTAATAATAGCCAGAGGGAGGGGGGAGGGGACAGAGGGGAGAAGGGTTTTCAGGAACTACTATAAAGGACACATGGACAAAACCCAGGGGGAGGGTGGAAGCAAGGGAGGGAGGTGGGTTTGGAGAGGGTGGGAGGGAGAAATACAGACAACTGTAATTGAACAACAATAAAATAATTTTTAAAATGTCAATTCTAGAGGAAAATAAGTATTGTGCTTTTAGAATATCCTAGAAAAAATGTAACAAAGAAGTGCTCAGCCTAAATGCCATTCTAAATAAGCTAAGAATAATTTCTTTGTCTGTAAAATAAGAATTTAGACTCTGCGGTCTCTAAAGTCTCATCCCACATGAAAACACTATGCTTTTATGAACTGTACAGGCAGGCTGCAAGGACCCAATATTCATTTTTAAATCTCCAATGCCTGGCAGAGAATCTGGCACACAGTGGATGTTCAGCATAAGATTGCTGTAGTGAGCTTAACTCAGTGGAATGTCCAAATTATCTAGCTTAGAAACATAGAGTGCAGCATATGTGTCATCACTTCCTTTCCAGAATCTATGTCAGGCATCACTTATCAGCTATGCCACTCTTCCTTTACAAAACCTCAAACAAGTATTTGGAGTACTTCCGAATGTAGTACTCCAAGTAGCCTACTGATGGTATCGAGGACCTAAGTTTAAAAATCATTTCCAATCTATATAGCTTGATCCTCTCATTTTATATATGAGGAAATTGGAACTTAGAGAGGTAATAGTTATCTAAGATTACACAGCTGACTAGCATTAAAGAAAGTTATAGAATTCAAGTCTTCTCACTCCCACTTAAGCATTTTTTGTATTTTAGACTCTTCACCTTTATTTTAACATAGCTGTGCTTCTTGTTTAAAATATAATTTCCCTAATAACAGTGGGTACCTCAGGAATTTGGGGGAATGAAGAAATAGTTTTAGAACATACAAGGATGGAAAATGGGTAGGCAGAAGATTTCATTGTATATATGTATGTATGTATGTATATATACATATATATTATATACTTATATTCATATAAACATTTCAACCATGTGAATATATTATGTATTTAATTTTTAAGGTAAGTTCAAAGATGTTGTTAATAAGCTCTTTAAAAATCAAGAAAGTAAAGTTTCTCCATCAATGATATTTTAGAAGGCTTCCTTTTAGTTTCCCCTCTTTCCCCCCAAATTTCTCAAAGAAACTATTTTAGCAGATTTAGGTTGATTTATTTTTGTAACTCAAATCATATTCTGATAAAAACTAGAGCTTGAGGAAAGTATTTTTTGCTATGTTGCTTCCTGAGGTATATGGTTGGGCAGCTCACATTTTTTCTCAAGCCTTTTCTGAGTAGGCATATGGCCTCAACAGTGATCAAAGCATTACTTTTCTTTCTTCATTTTTAAAAAATATTGTCTGTGAATGTTTGCTGTGGTCTGCTTGTCTGGTTTATGGTGATTCTACCTTTTATATTCTGCTGTTCGCTCACACAGTTTCTTTTTCATCATCTAGATCTTTCCTCCTCAAATGTGGTCCACAGGAGAGCAGTATCTGCATTACCTGGGTCTTGTTAGAAATGTTAAACCTTGGCCCCCACCTCAGACTCACTGAATCCAAACTTGCACCTTAACAAGATCTTTAGGTGATTCAAATGGACATTAATGTTTCAGGAGCACTGATCTATGTGACACGGCATTTGCCAGCTCGTCACAATTAGCACCCTGAAGTGGCAAGCTAGAAGGTACAGTAAAAAAAAAATCATCCTTCTTATTAAATATGACAAATTTAGGCCTGATATACAACTTTCCATTGCACAGGGAGTCATTATTGGCTTCTAAATAGCCATAGTGGACCTTGAATTTCTGCTGGTCACTGTATTTGATCAACAATGAAGATGCTGATGGTGATAATTATAAGAGTATTTACAGTTTATTAGGTGCCATACTGTTTTATATGTATTATTTTAATGTTCACAGTAATTTTATAAACCCTCACTTAGAGAATAGATAATTAGCAGATAGTCTTTGCCCCCTTGTTTTTCACTACACTGGAGACTGAAAGCTATAAGCTACATTTCCCAGACTACCTAGCAGTTAGGGCGCAGACATGCCACTTAGCTGAATCTACTAAAGACTTGGAGCCATAAGTGAACTAAATGCAGTGGAAGCCTTTCTCTGAGAGACCAGATCTTATAGTGCATATGCAGGTAGAGGTATCTAGTTCAGCTGGGGCAGCTATAATGCAGTATCTTGCATTTAGTTTCAAAGGTCTTAGCTACCAGTTTATGGATTATTATGTCAGTGGTGTTCTGGCTATAAAAGTACCACAGTTTTGTTGGGCAATTTTCCTGCCTGTGTTGTTTCTGAATGTGTGGTATCCAAGAATGATTTGCTACACCTTCTTTCCCAGATATTCTGGGAGCTGCTTAATGTCTTTCAATAAATTTCTTTCCATTTATCTACCTAGAGTAGACTCTATTGTTTGCCAGTAAAACCTGGCTAATATAGTAATTAAGATCAGTTAAATTACTAAAAGCTGAAAACAAAAAAAAATGATGCTACTAAATTATTATGCTTAAGTATTCCATTTTCCAGAAAAGAAGGTGACATTTGGGATATTGTAAAGCAAAGACTTGAGATCAGTATTTCCCAGAATAGCAGTGATGAAGATGAAATTAGCAGCATTATGTTAAAGGGACCAATAATTTTTGTTAGTTTTGCTGCAACTCTGGAAATGTTCCATACCTAAAAGCAAATGTGTCTGTGTGGCCAAAGTCAAGTAGAGAAACAATTATCTAAGCAAGTTATGAAAGCAAGAAAGAGAGGAAGAAGGAAATAAGATTACTTTAAATGCTTATTTTGTGGCAGGCACTGAATAAGGGCCTCTATAAACATTAACAAGGGGGCTGTAAAATAAGAATTATATGACTTGTAACTGTTGGAAGGCAATGGTGGCTGGTGCTCAGATTGATCAAGAAGAGTAAGAATTTCAATTAAGATAGATAATTTTAGGTGGGGTTAATTTTACTCAATTAAAATACACTGTAAGTGATAATAAGCAATAATAATAGGTTATGAGCTTTCTGGAAAGAAAACAGATGCCATATAAGCAAGTAAAGTAGGTGGATAATCTCAGTTGCTAATGGTTTGCCAAAAGGCATGAATGACCTACTTAGGACCATAGAAAGAACTCCTTATTTTTCATTCCCTATTTCTTGCTTACCATGATTGTCCACTTTCTGTTTTCAGCCTCTGGGAATACTAGTGATCGTGGAGAATAAAACACTTCATCATCCACTTCTTCTGGTTTTCGGGGCAAGCAGTGTAAAAATGTCCAGTCAGAGGCAGCAACTTTAGCAGTCTAAAGATGAGATAGGAATAAGACTGTGTTTTGAGTATTATATGTGGCTATCACATTTGTCTTCTTTAATATTTAACAACACATATGGCCTGGTGTCAGAGATCATTGCAAAGTGAGAGATGAAGCACCATGCAAAGAGATAAAGAAGGGTGTAAGCTCAAGGCACCCAGGGGAAATATATATAATACTTTCAACTCTTGGAAATTTATTGTCATTTTTGTATTTGGGAGATCATCACTCTCAATTAAACCACCAACTCAGGTTTCTGGTACTCTGTCTAGGGGGCTAGTGGACATTTCAGTAAAGAACTCTACCAGTATAGTACGTGGCTGATAGCAAAAGTAGCTGATTTCACCCCAGTATATTTTAGAAGTTGCTTTTATGTTATTGTGTTGCATTTTGAGCTATCTCCAAATTATGCTTTTTAGCACTTGAAGCATACTTTATCACCAGTTAAAATAATTTTGTAAAAGAGCACTGAGATAGGAGTGCATTAAACAGGATTAGGGGCACTTTACTAGATGTTTAATTCTTAATGCAAATGTTCTAATAGTTTTAATATTTTCCAACAGTTAATTCCTGAAAGTTACATTTTCTATCCATTTCCATTGTTCACTTACAGATTCAAAATTACATTTCATCATAATTTCTTACCTCAAAATTACTGCCTTTGTATTTAAAATTTGTTTTACCTCCTACTCTAGGTCTAGGTTCAGAACCTTCTGAGTTTCTAAATACTGGAAAAGTGACAAGGGAAAAGAATAACATTTGAACCTGTCATACATCAGTGAGATTAATGCTCTTCATGTCTATAATTCCGGCAATGGAAAAATGTCTAAGTTTGTCAAGGGAAGTATGGGGTAAACCACAGAGAATTTAAAAATTCTCCATGGATACAGAGAACATACTGACAGCTGTCAGGGGAGAAGTGGTGGGGTAGCTGGGTGAAAAAAGTGAAGGAATTAAGAAAAAAATCCTAATAGACAACAGTATGTTGAGTACCGAAAGGAAAGGAGCGATGGGGGGAGGTAGGAGAGGGTAAAGGGGCAATAAATGATGATGGAAGGAGTCTTGACTTGGGGTGGGGAACATACAATACAATATACACATGATGTATCATAGAATTATGCACCTGAAACCTATATAATATTATTAACCAATGTTACCCCAATAAATTCAATTTAAAAAACAAAAAATATCTCCATGAAAACATTTGCCACATGTATGACAAGGGATTATCTATAATTTATAAATAACTCCTATAACCAAGAATAAAAAGCAAAAAATAAAAAATGGGCAGAGGATATGATAGTAGCTTATAGATAAAACATGGAAGTGACCAATAAACACAAAAAGATGTTTAACTTCATTAGTAATTAGTGAAATGCAAATTTTAAAAAACAAAAGACACTAATTTTTAAAATTAAAAATGTAAATAACTAAGGATGGAGAAAGTTTGGAGGGAGTATTAAGTTGTCAATCCTTTTCAGATGGTCAGTTTAGCAGCATTTCCCATGTTTTACAATGTATATGCCATTTCTCCCAGAAATTCTTTATCTAGGGATCTATTCTCCAGTAATATTTTCACATAGAAATAAATGGAGATCACATAGAGGGTTATCAACGGTGGCAGGGTGGGGGAAGGGGACATGGAAAAAGTACAGAGAATAAGTAGCATAAATGGTAGGTAGAAAATAGACAGGGGAAGGGTAAGAATAGTATAGGAAATGTAGAAGCCAAGGAACTTATATATATGACCCATGGACATGAACTAAAGGGAGGAAATGTGGGTGGGAGGGGGTGTGCAGGGCAGAAAGGAGTGAGGGGGGAAATGAGATAACTGTAATAGCATAATCAATAGAATATATTAAAAAAATTTTGTATTAGGATGTTCATTGCAGTATTGTTTGTAAAGGACACATGGACAAAGCTAAAGGGGGGTAGGATCAAGGGTGGGAAGTAGGGATGGCTGGGTTGGGGGAAGTGGTGGGGGAAAATGGAGACAACTATACTTGAACAACAATTAAATAATGTGAAAAAAATAAAATGCAAAAAAAAGGAAATAGCCTAATTTTTTAACAGGAAGCATTTTAAATGAATTATAGTCCATTCATACTTTGGAATTCTATGCAACCATTTAAAAGAATGAAGAATATCCAAATGATTGGATAAGTGAAAATGTAAGTTGGAGTAATATACCATGCATGATAAATCAATAGTTGTGTGTATAGGCATATGTAAATATACAGAAAAATTCTGCAAAGAGGCACATCAGATTGATAAACACTGGCTACCTCTGGGAATAGTCACTGTTAAGGGGAGGGGGAAAGACATTTTCACTTTTTACTTTTCAAACTTTATTCTATTGACATATATACAAAAGGAGCTTATATTTATATAATATTTTATCAATAAAATATCTACTATAATTACTTAATCCCTTTCTCCACTAAAATATATTAGTTACTCTGCTGACAAAATCCCAATGTCCACCTGACTTAGGGTTTTCCTCCAGGACAGTGGTTTTCAAAGTGTGACCCTTGAGCAGAGGCATTGCATCACCTGGGAACTTGCCAAAAATGCAAATCTTGGGTCTCACCCCTGACCTACTGATTCAGCATCCCTGTGGGAGTGGGGTCCTTCCAGCTGCATATTAACACCTCCTCCAGACAATTCTAATGCATGCTCAACATTAAGCATTGCTTCAGATATTCATGAAAAGCATCACAATAGATAGGAGTCCCCTGGGAATGCCCTGGAGGAAGTTAGCGAAACTCAACCGGACTTGTGTCCTTAGAAAACGGTCTCACCTTTAACAGGAACCTAATCAAAAAAACAAACAAACAAGCATAATATAACCAAAGACACTGAAATTGAGAATAAGAGAGGAGAGGGATAGGAATATCCAGGGAAAAGGGGAAGGGATTAGAGCAACAAGTATGAAAGACATATGGACAAAAGCTAGGGGGGGTGGAAATGGAAGGGAGCTGGGGAGGGCTGGGACGGAGGGACGGGATGGGAGTAGAAAACAGAGGACTGTATAAGAACAACAATTAAAATAAAATTTAATTTTAAAAAAAAGCAGCATTATTACTCCCATCTTATAGATGAGGAAACTGACACACAGAGAGGTTAAGTTTCTTGCTCAAAATCACACAGCTGCTAACGAGCAAAACAAAGCTTCAGTTCCAGATCTCCGACTCCAAACCAGGTATTTGTAACTCTATCACTTAATTTACTAGGCAACACAATAAGCTCTGTACTTCCTCACTAGAAAATAATAAAAAAGGGGTAATTTCCTGCTTGCTTTAAAAAAAAAAAAAAAAAGAAAACGGTCAAGGACTGGCCTGAAGAACATAATTATGGGGCATTACTTAGAGAAGAAATCATAAGAAACTGCATACGACTGAAGTAACCTTATGTCTCTAAACATATAAAGTGTAAAGCATTCTGAAGCCTCCATTGCTGTGAGAGAGAAAAGTTAGCTTCTTTCTTCTGCCTGGGTTTCAAATTCCTTCAACCAGGACAGAAGTGTCTCTCTAAAGGATATAGCTAATCTTCAGGTATAGAGAATTCCTTAGAGGATATAGTCAGTGGGTACTTCATAGGGAACGAAAGGACAGTCTACTCTTCCTAAAGTGAATGAGTGATTAGATGGTTCTGACCTTTATGAATAGACTTAATGAACCTTCAGAAAGGCATCACTTTGTACCTTCATTGTAATCTGGTAACCTTGGAAAGCCTGGAGACGTGTTTTCTTCTCCTCTTCTTGTCCCATGCTTATCCAAGTGTCTGTAATTAATACATTGCCTCCACGAGCTGCTTCCAATGGATCATTTGTCAGTGATAGCTTGGTACTGTTCTAGAATACACAAGCATGCCAATTAAACGTGGAACAGATAAAGGCAATAACAACATTATATATAGGAACATACCTCCTTGGCATACCGCTCTGCCAACTTGATTATACTGGGATCTGGCTCATAACCCTGCCGGGGGAAGAATGTAACTGTTATTTAGGTAACTTTATTCTATATGCTTTCTTACATAAGGATTATATTCTTTTCAACAGTATTCCCACTCTTCTTCCATTTCTATACTTTAAGGTGTAGTGCAAACTGAAAGGGTGAGGCCAGTTTTCCAACCCACTGGGCTACTCATGACTCAATTGTCCCGACTCGCTTGGTAGCCCATGGCTTAATCAAAACTCTCTCCCACCAAGAACAACAGACATCTGACACCAGTCATAATGGCTGCTGGTCAGAATGACCTTCCTGTACCTGGGAACAGCCTGGTCCCTTACCTTACCCATTCCTACTCACATCCTGAAACCCTGAGGCAACTGCCCAGAACAAGAGACTAACTCTTCCCTCATTCCCGTACAAAACATGCACTTTTTCTTTAAAAAACCCCATTCCTGGCTCCCCCAGGGCTACAGTCAGTCCAGACTCAATCCACCTGTAAGCTCAGCATAAAATAAAGGCACTTGGATCAGATCCTCCTGCTCCTCCTGCCTCTATCTCTCGTGCATTTCTAACACAACCATTTTCAGCAGTATATATTTACATCTTGATCAAACCTTAAAAGAGCCTTGGCATTTAAAAAGATAACCAATTGTCCCATTTTCTTTTATTGTTTTGGCCTCTTTAGTCATGAAGCCAAACAGACTAGGGTGCTTTATAGCTCTTGGTTGTACCGCTTCTTATTCCTCTAATAGCTTAAGGGGATCATATACATAATTGTACAACCTTATGCATTTTTGTCTGAGTCTTTCCACAAGCTGTTTTTTTTTTAAATGCCCTTTTGTCTGAAATGCTTTTCCACACCCACTCCATGTGGATAACACTTTCCGGTCTCAGCGCAGCAAATATTTGTTACTCAGAAAAACCCTCCGTGACCACCCTAGCTAAATACTAACAGCCTACATGCACACATTCTTCTGCACGCACCAACAAGAGTTCTCAGTGCTGGGCACTTGCTCAAAAATGGCACTTACACAGCAAGCACACTGTTTTTGCTAAAACATATTTGTTTGGATGGTTTGGTGAGAGAAGATTAGGACTTGAGTGAGGCAAGCAAGGTGCCTAGGGTACAAAACCTAAGGAGGCACTCACTGTCAGAATCCTGCAAATACAAATTTTGCACCATAAGGTACCTGACTTGCACACCCTAGCCTCAACTCCAGGTCAGTGGACATTATAAGAGCAACTAAAACTCTCACGCTATTCCAGACACCACAGGTGGCTCCTCTCCTTCCATCTTCTCCTTTCAATCTGTTCTGTACATTATAACAAGAATTGTTTTCTCTGAAGCCTTAGATGTTTACTATTTGTTTCTTAATTAAAGCTGATTAAGAGTATCAAGGCTCCCCACTGACATCCCCTGCTTCTGTCTGTTTTAATTTTTCCCAACATCTTGCTGTAGGAAAGCCTATCATATTGACATCCCTGCACATGTCTAGCCCTTTTCTGCCACCACAACCTTTTACCCTTGGGCACCACCCCCTTTGTCACCTCCTTGGTGTCTTCAAAAGAACATGTCAACTCTTCCTTTGTCAAAACTCCAGCCCAGCTTTAACCTCTACACCCTCCATATAAAAGTCTTATCTGTCCAAACACCATAATTATTCTCACTTTTTCCTTCATGCTTCTCATTTTCCTAAATTCTTAGTTTTGATTATGAGTTGGTTTTCATAAATTCTCAGTAGGGCATTGTGGTGGACACTGTGATGTGCCACCCAGATTCATATTTATGAATAAAGGACTTATTCCCCAGTTGCTGGGCATGTTGCTGAAAAAGATGCCTTTCAGCTCTCACCCTTCTTTGGGCACTGCCTGAGCTTCAGGGAGCTGATGCACCCAAGGTCACATACCTTTACAGGATGAGCTACATTCCATGAGTAGTTGACAGGAGGGTATGAAAACCACACTCCTTCCTCCCACCTCAGAACAGCTCTGAATAGACATCTCAGATCTAGAACTCTCCATAAAGTCAGCAGAAGCACTTGTTGGGCCTGCATCACAGCTTGGTTTCTCCCTCTGTACACTCTTGCTTCCTTTACCTCCCCTGCACAGGCATTGATCCCAACGGCACGCCCTAGTAAACATCGTGTGGGATAAATTCTGTCTCAGAGTCTCCTTCCCAGGAATCTCAACCTATGAAATGTATGTTCAACTTTATTCATTCAAAATTGTTTTTATTTGCACATGATTGTCTACCATAATTCCTTCTCTCATTACAAAATTCTTGAGGAAAGAAACTATTCAGCCCTGGCTGAGTGGCTTGGTTGGTGCATCATCTCATACACCAAAAGGTTTTGGGTTCAATTCCTGGTTGTGGGTTTGATCTCCACTCATGTACAGGAGGCAACTAACTGATGTTTCTCTTTCACATAGACATTTTTCTCTCTCCCTTCCTCTGTCTATAAATCAATCAACAGATCCTAGGATAAGGATTTTTTTTTAAAGCTATTCAGATGTTTATGATGATGGCTACAGAAATTTTAGCAGCTTTACTACCCTTTAAGCAGCCATACATTTTGGAATTTTGTTTATCAGGATTTTGTTTATCAGTAATTAATAACGGCTTGGTAATTTGGTAACTAATGTTGTGAGCATTCATACTGGTATATATAAACGAAAAGACTTGGCTATTACCTCATGTGCTTCCTGCCCTGAAAATTTAGCCTTCCATTTGAAGAGCAGGTTTTTGTACTCCCTAAGTATAATCATTCTTAGAGAAAGAATCAATAAGTACCTAGAGAACCAATGGAGAGGTTTGGAAATTAGAAAAGCATCCAACCTTGCATGAACTGGGCCATGACTGAGAATATAAAGTGGAATTCTTTATTCACAGCTCAGCTTTCAATACTAAATCACTCATTGGTTTTTACATAAATGTTAAAGCCAGAGGAGGAAGATGATTAACAAACCCAGTTCAGTCTAAATATCCACTTAGAATGATGTTAAAATCATTACCATCAATAGTTTATGGAGCAATTTTACAATCAAGGACAAAATTATGTTTTCTCGAACATGTAAGTTATTCTTGGCTGAAGAATGGGGAAATAGATTAATTATGTCCTTGGAAACTTCTTAGTGCTTCTTAAATTTACAATAAATCTCCTAGCTCTATCTTTAAAGGAAATAGGTCTACTTATAAATTGGTAGAACAACTTCTACACTATCAAACTTTCCAGAAGACATTTTAAAACTCTTACTCCCACTAAGAATTAACCAGGTTTTAGTACACTTTATCATTTAAATGAGTTTGTGCATAAGAACAATGCTGAAATTACTCTTTAACATTGGGATGTTTTCCTTTGATGCTAATAAAACATCTTTGACATGTAATAAAATGTGTAAATCATATTTCTCCAACAAAATAAATCCTTTCCAAAAACATCTTATGGCAAGGAACAATTATTGTTAATGCATGTTTTATCTGTAAAAACTAACTGCAATAATAGTTCACATTAATACAGCATTTCCTCAAACTAGATTTGTAGTGAGAGTACTAATTCTTTCAATAAAGCGAAGAAGCACCACTTTAAGCACATGGCAAATCTGACCTTTATTTCAGTTCAAGCTGAACAGAAGAAAATTATCTGTTGTAAGAATTATCTGAGTCCCAAAAGTTTACTATTATAAGGTGACTACTTTTTTCTTCTATGGCAAGTGTATTAGGCAGAATAGTGTCCTCCAAAAACTTCATTCCCACCCAGAATCTCAGAATGTTGCCTTATTTAGAAATAGGGTCTTTGCAAATGTCATTAGTTGAGATGAGGTCATACTGGATCAGGATTGGCCTAAATTTAATATGCCTTCATAAAAGAGGAACATTTGTAAAGAGAAATACAGACAGAAAGGGAAGGAGATGGAGACAGAGGTTGGAGTGATGCAACCACAAACCAAGGAATACCTGGGGCCACCAGAAGTGGGAAGAGATAAGGAAGGATCTTCCCCTAGAGGCTTCAGAAAGAGTATGACCCTGCCAGCACCTTGATTTTGGACTTCTAGTCTCTAGAATAAACAGTGAAACAATAAATTTCTGTTGTTTTAAGCCACCAACATTGTGATAATTTGTTAGCCCCTGTGAATTAAGGCAGCAGAGTGCATTGAGTCAAACTGATCTAGCAAGAACACTAGGGAAAAGCATTTTGTTTTATTTTGTTTTGTTTTGGCAGGATGTAGCAGACAATGCTGATGTTCTACCCAGATGCCATCAGAAGGTCCTTTTTTATAGCCTTTGCTCCCTCTCCCCATTACAGCATGCTTTTCACATGGAGAACTTACTCTTCTTCAAAAAACGACCCTCTAGCTACCAGCTGCCTTTCTTGCCAGAAGTGCCAGGAGATTTGTCATCCCATGTTCCCTTGCTGCACTTGACCAAGGGCTGGTTCAAAGGATGAAAGAATGAAAGCCCACTTTTCTTTCCCCAGGCTGGAATAACTCTGGGGTATAACTTATACTCCAGAGCACCCGTGGGATCAAGCTGAAGATCCCTTTTGTGAGACTGTGCCTGACATAGCACTAGGGTTACCAAATTATCCTGGTTTGCCTGGGACTATCTCAGTTTTAGCGCCAACAGTCCCATGTCCCTAGAAATCCCTATACTTGGGCAAACCAGAATGGTTGGTCACTGTAAATGGAATTCCTGCTTAGATTCTTCCCTTTCTGTGTTTTGCTATCCCTAGTACCCTACAGGCACTTCCTTAAGAGTACTCCCTTAATAAATCACTGGTATACAGATTTTCACGGGGGTCTCCTTGTGGAGAACCTGACCCAAGTCATTGGTAGAGAGTGGGGTGACTACTGAGTGATTGAACACCTCAAGGACTAGAATACTTCCTGTTGGCAAAATACAACTATTAATCCATATTTTGAAATTCAAGTTACTAGTGATTGACAAATAAACATCTCAAACTCAAGAAGCAAAGGCTGGGAGGAATTTTCATTCCTCAAATATTTACCTCTGGCTATCTTAGCTTATCAGAGTAAACCACAGCAGTGACTATTGAGATAATAGCAAACACATGCTTGATTAGAAACATACTGGTGCCCAATAATTGTGACTAGTCATCAATACTGAGATGTTCAATTCTATCTTTTACTTTCTTTTTGAACAGTTTCTATTTAGGGGAAGTTTCCTTTCAAAAGACTCCTGATAGAATATTAGTATTCAGTAAAAACATAATGGGGAAAAGAATTCAGTAGAGATGGGATTTTTTAAAAGATTTTGTGGGAATCCTTCAGGACTGCTTTGTGTATGAGTCTATTGTAGGGTTAATTTTTATCTCCTGAAAGGCCTATTTATTTTGAATGATGCTGCAGCCCTTAATCTAGGGATTGTCCTAGGGGAATCTGCACTTTTTATTTTAGTATATTTATTTATGCTTTTATGTTATTATGTAGGTAAAACATTCACATGTTAAGGAATTCAAACCATATAAAAGGGTATACTGTGAAAAGAAAGACTTCCTCCTACCTCTATTCTTTAACCTCTCAGTTCCCCTTCTCAGAGCAACAACTACAGTATATTACCAGTTCATTATGTCTCAGAAGGGTCACTTTAGACCTCTGAAAGAGGTCCTGCTTCCTGTGTATTCTATGAGAGATTAGCAGTAATGTTGGAAGCATGTGGGGATCAGGTTCACAGCCATGTGGGACTGAAATTTTTAAAGCTTATGAGCTCCTCAAGTTGAGCTTGAAGAACTAAGCTGGTACAGATGCCATCACTGTGACTTTCACATTAGATCAACATTTTTCTATCACAGTCAACCGTTGTCCCAAAATACTATATGGAAAATTCCAGAAATAAATGACAGATATGTTTTCAATTGTGTGCCATTCTGAACAATATGATGAAATTTCACACCATCCCTCTCATTTAATCAAGGATGTGCATCATCCCTCTATTTAGCTTATCCATGTTATATGTACTGCCTGCCCTTACTCACTTCATAGCTGTCTTGGTTACCAGATCAGCTGTTGAGGTATTGCAGTGCTTATGTTCAAGTAGTCCTTATTTTACTTAGTAATGTTTTATTCACCTCACTTCATGTCATCATGTAGGCATTTTACTATTTCACATTGTCATAAGAAGGGGGAGTGCAGCACAACAATATATTCAGAGAGAGACCACATTCACCTAACTTTTATTACAGGATATTGTTATAACTGTTCTATTCTATTATTAGTTATTGCTGTTAATTTTTTACTGGGCCTAATTTAAAAATTAAACTTTATTATAGGTATATGTATAGGAAAAAAACAGTGTATATAGAGGTCAGTATTCTCTGCAGTGTCAAGCATCTACTGGGGGTCTTGGAATGTATTTCCCATGGATAAGAGAGGACAACTGTACTAGAAAAATGACAGAATTCTCCCCATGCCTTGTAAGTTCTATGCTGTCTGGATTTTATTGCTTTCTTCAGTCTTTGTGGTACCAATGCACAAGGGTGCCAATCATCACAATGGCTGGTTTCAGGGCATTTGAGGGGATAATTCAGACATGCTTTCACACAGATTCATGGGATGAAAGGTATCAGCCACAACTATATCTTTTTGTAGAGATGGGAAAGTGAGCACTCAAGAAGCCAAATAGCTATAACAGTAGGGCTGGTAATATAATCTAAATTTTGTGGCCTCACCTGTGCTCTTGAATAGTGGAGAGGTTTGCTTTCACTGGCTAACTGCATCTGGGGACGATTTAAAGGGGAGGTTAGTTTCAAGGCACAAAGTTTCCCTACCTTTGGAGTAGCTGCCTGAATGTGCATTCCGAATTTTGCTGCACTCATCATGATGGAGTGCAGGATGTTGTTCCCATCTCCAATCCAGCTGAGGGTAAGGCCTTTCAGAGAGCCATAGTGTTCCTAGAAGGCAAGAATGGAAGAGATTATACATAGGAGGGAATCCACTGATGTGAAATAATTATTAGGGTTACAATAAAAGAAACCATCTTTATTCCAATTTTAAGGCTTTGTTGGAATGATTCAACTATTTTTTGAACTATACACAGCAATTAAATAACATGAATGTACAATCACAAAAAATAGCAAAATGTCCTCATATTTTAAACCAAGACATCATATGAACTCATATGAACACTCATATTTTCAAACTTTCAAATATTAATCTTTATTGTATTCATTCACTCATTCATTCATTCAACAAATTAAGCACCATCCATGTCCACTTTCCTTGGCCCTGGAGATGTAACAATGAGAAAAAGAGAAAATAAATTCCTACCTTTATGGACTTTACATTTGTTAGTATAAGAAAAGAGAAACACGGTGAGGAGGAGGATGGTGGCATGGTAGGAAGGAGCGGATTACACATCCCCCTACACATGGAAGAAAAACCTGGCGGATCTATGGAGGAACAGAGCAAACAGTCAACAGTATCCCAGCATATATGAAAATAAGAGACCAATAATTGTGGTAGACACCGAAAAACCAGATGAGTAGGTAGAAGTGGTGAACACCAGGATACCCACTGGAAGAGGAAACCCAACAACAAAGGAACCACCAACAGTTAACAACAGAAAAAGGTGAAGGAGGGAGTGGAAACCACACAAATCTCAATCCAGGACCTATCTGGAAATACAACTAAATAGTGGAGAAATTACCTAGTACAAACAACTGAACAAGAGCAAGAAAGAATTCTCAAAACCCTGTACACACAGAACAACCAGCTTCAACACAACCTGCCCTCAACAGCAGAAAAAAATACAAGAGGTGATGGACAGAGTGACCCTCAGTTAACCAGCTGGTGCGAAGGACCCACCAAAGAAAGACCCAACCACAATCAAAACCCCAGAGACAAACACAAAGCCAACTTAAATGACAGCCAAAGATCAGTGAGCTCAGGAGATGAAGGAGAATGTACCACTGAATCTCACAGGTATTCTACATCAGAAGTTCACAGCATAAACCCAGGGAACCAGAACAGATCAATTCAAGAAGCTGAGGCTAACAAGAAGACTCTCACAAACAATGGGAAGACAAAGAAACAATCCTCAAATGAAAGGAAAGGAGGAAGCCTCAGAAAGAATGCTAAATGAAACAGAGGCAACTCAACTATCAAATACTGAGTTCAAAGCAATGGTTGTCAGGAAGCTCCAGCAGCTCTCAATGAGCTACCAGAAACTACAGGGAAGCTATGATGAACTCAACTGCAAACTATATCAACATGAAAAAGGAAACAGAAACTATCAACAGGGGCCAAGAGGAAATGAAGAATACAATTTCTGAACTGAAGAACATAGAAGGAATCAAAAGCAGGATCAATGAAGCAGAACATCAGATTAATGAGTTGGAAGACAAAGTAGAAAAAAACATCCAGAAAGAGCAAGAAAAGGACAAAAGGAAAAGAAAGAATGAAAAGGGATTAAGAGAAATGCAAGACAATATGAAACATAATAATATCCGTATAATAGGGATACCAGAGGGAGAAGAAGAAGAGCAAGGGATAGAAAACCTATTTGAAAAAGTAATGATGGAAAACTTCCCTAATTTGATGAGAGAAAAAGTCACACAAATCCAGGAAACACAGACAGTCCCAATTAAGAGGAAACCAAAGAGGCCCACTTCAATACACATCATAATTAAAATGGCAAAATTCCAAGACAAAGAGAGAATCTTAAAGGCAGCAAGGGAGAAAAAGGAAGTAACATATAAAGGAGCCCCAATAAGGTTAGCAGCTGACTTCTCAGTGGAAAGCTCCAAGCCAGAAGAGAATGGCAAGAAATATACCAAGGAATGAGAACCAAAGTCCTGCAACCAAGACTACTTTACCCAGCAAGGCTCTCAATCAAGATAGAAGACCAAATAAGGAGCTTCCCATACTAAACAAGTCTAAAAGAATACACCTCCACCAAATCAGTTCTGCAAGAGATGCTAAAGAGACTGCTTTAAGGAAAGGAAGGGAAAGAGAGAGAGATAGAGGAACACAGGTAGGAAAATGACAAAGAGTAAGTACCTATCAATAATAACTTTAAATGTAAATGGATTAAATACTCCAGTCAAAAAGCATAGAATAGCTGAATGGATAAGAAAGCATGACCCACACATATGCTGCCTACAAGAGACCCACCTCAGAACAAAAGACCTACACAGACTGAAAGTGAAGGGCTGGAAACAAATTTTCCAAGCAAATGGATAGGAAAAAAAGCTAGGGTAGCAATACTCATATCAGACAAATTAGACTTCAAAAAAAAAAAAAGGCCATAAAGAGAGACCCAGAAGATCACTGCATATTACTCAAGGGAAAAATCCACCAAGAAGACATAAACATTCTAAATATATATGCACCCAACATAGGAGCAATCAAATACATAAAGAAAATCTTAGAGGACTCCAAGAAAAATATTGACAGCAACACAATTTTAGTAGGGGATTTTAACACCCCACTGTTAAAAATGGGACAGATCTTCCAAACAAAATATCAACAAAGATATTGTGGCATTGAACAACATCATAGATGAAATGGACTTAACTGATATATATATAGAGCCCTTCATCCCAAAGAAGCTAAATACAGATTCTTTTCAAATGCACATGGAAAATTTTCATAGATAGACCACATGATAGGACACAAAACAAGCCTCAATAATTTCAAGAAAACTGAAATCATACCAAGCATTTTCTCTGACCACAAGGGACTGAAACTAGAAACCAAGCCCAAGGGGAAAAACCCAAATCACTCAAAATCCTGGAGATTGAATAGCATGCTATTAAACATTGAATGGGTCAAGAATGAAATTATGGAAGAAATCAAAAAGTTTCTGGAAACAAGCGAAAATGAACTTACAACAACCTAAAACTTATGTGACACAGCGAAGGAAGTCCTGAGAGCGAAGTTCATAGCAATACAGGCCTACCCAAAAAAGATAGAAACATTTCAAACA
Source organism: Anoura caudifer (assembly GCA_004027475.1). Classification (NCBI taxonomy): domain Eukaryota; kingdom Metazoa; phylum Chordata; class Mammalia; order Chiroptera; family Phyllostomidae; genus Anoura; species Anoura caudifer. The sequence goes on along the minus strand of PVKU01003661.1, from coordinate 110,274 downwards.
AACAGCCTAACCCTACACCTACAAGAACTCAAGGAACAGAAACAAAGACAGCCCAGAGCGACTAGAAGGAAGGAAATAAACAAGATCAGAGCAGAATTAAATGACATAGAGACTAAAAGCACAATTCTAAGGATCAATATATTCAGGAGCTGGTTCTTTGAAAAGATAAGCAAAACTGACAAGCCTTTAAGCAGGCTCATCAAGACAAAAGGAAAGAGGACCCAAATAAACACAATCAGAAATGAAAGAGGAGAGATTACAACTGACACCACAGAAATACAAAGGATTCCAAGAAATTACTATGAAGAACTGTATGCCAAGAAATTTGAAAACCTAGGTGAAATGGACAAGTTTGTAGAAAAATACAATCTCCCAAAACTCAATAAAGAAGAAGCAGAAAGGCTGAACAGAACAATAACTGCAGATGAAATTGAAGCAGTAATAAAAAACTCCTGACACACAAAAGCCTTGGACCAGATGGTTTCACAGGAGAATTCTACAAAGCATTTAAAGAAGAGCTAACCCCTATCCTTCACAGCCTACTCCAAAATATCCAAAACATGGAAGACTCCCAAACTCTTTTTATGAAGCCAGCATCATCCTAATCCCCAAGCCAGATAAAGACACAACAAAGAAAGAAAACTTCAGGCCCATATTGCTGATGAACATAGATGCTAAAATCCTCAACAAAATATTGGCAAACCACATCCAACAATACACTAAAAAGATCATACACCATGTCCAAATGCGATTCATCCCAGTGATGCAAGAATGGTTCAACATTCGCAAATCAGTAAATGTAATACATCACGCAAAGAAAAGCAAAGACAAAAATCACATGATCATATCAATAGCTGGGGAGAAAGTATTTGATAAGGTACAACACCCATTTATGATAAAAACACTCAGCAAAGTGGGAATAGAGGGAGCATCCCTCAACATAATAAAGGGGATATATGTGAGACCTAAAACCAACATCATACTCAATGGGCAAAAACTAAAATCTTTTCCACTAAGATCAGGAACAATAAAAGGTTTTCCACTTCACCACTTCTATTCAATATAGTATTGGAAGTATTAGCCACAGTGATTAGACAAGAAAAGGAAATAAAAGGCATCCAAACTGGAAAGGAGGAAACAAAACTATCATTGTCTGCAGATGACATGATAGTGTACATAGAAAATCCAATAGACTCGGCCAAAAAGCTGCTTGACCTAATAAATGAATTTGGCCAAACAGCCGGATACAAAGTCAATATCCAGAAATCAAAGGCATTTTTGTATACCAACAATGAAACAGCAGAAGCAGAAATGAACAAAAAAATCCCATTTGATATAGCAAAAAGAAAAATAAAATACCTAGGAATAAACCTATCCAAGGAGGTAAAAGACCTGTATGCAGAATACTACTTAACACTGAAGAAAGAAATCAAGGAAGTCACAAACCAGTGGGTACATATACCATGTTCATGGTTTGGAAGAATTATCATCACCAAAATGTTCATACTACCCGAAGCAGTTTACTAATTTAATGCAATACCTATTAAAGTACCAATGGCATATTTCACAGACACAGAACAAACACTTCAAAAATTTATATGGAACCATAAATGACCCCGAATAGCTGCAGCAATTTTGAAAAAGAAGAGCAAAGTACGAGGGATCACAATACCTGACACCAAACTGTATTACAAGGCCACTGTAATCAAAACAGCCTGGTACTGGCACAAAAACAGGCACATGGACCAGTGGAACAGAACAGAGAGCCCAGAAATGAACCCAAGTCTCTATGGTCAATTACTATTTGACAAAGGGGGCAGCAGCATAAAATTTAGTAATAATAGCCTCTTCAACAAGTGGTGTTGGGAGAACTGGACAGCTATGTGCAAAAAATTGGAACTCGAGCACCAACTTACACCATACTCAAAAATAAATTCAAGATGGATAAAATTTTAAATATAAGCCATGACACCATTAAAGTCTTAGAGGAGGACATAGGCAGGAAAATCTCAGATATTTCACGCAGCAACATTTTTACTGATATGTCCCCTAGAGCAAGAGACATAAAGGAAAAAAAAAAAACAAATGGGATCTCATCAAAATAAAAAGCTTCTACATGGCTAAAGAAAACAGTATTAAAATAAAAAGGGAACCAACCATATGGGAAAACATGTTTGCCAATGATACCTCAGACAAGGGTTTAATCTCCAAAATATATAAAGAACTTACATGACTCCACTCTAAGAAGACAAGTAACCCAATTAAAAATTGGGCAAAGGACTTGAACAGACACTGCTCCAAGGAGCACATACAGAGGACCCAGAGACATAAGAAAAGATGATCGATATTGCTAGCTATCAGAGAGATGCAAATTAAAACCACATTGAGATAGCACTTCACACTGGTCAGAATGGCCATCATAAACAAAGCAACAAACAACAAGCATTGGAGAAGTTGTGGAGAAAAGGGGACCCTAGTGCACTGTTGGTGGGATTGCACACTGGTACAAAAACTATGGAAAGCAGTATGGAATTTTCTCAGAAAACTAAAAATGGATCTGCCTTTTGACCCAGCAATCCCACTGCTAGGATTATATCCTAAGAACCCTGAAACACCAATCCAAAAGAACCTATGCACCCCAATGTTCGTAGCAGCACAATTTACAATAGGCAAGTGTTGGAAGCAACCTAGGTGCCCATCAGTAAATGAATGGATCAAAAAAACTATGGTACATTTACACAATGGAATTCTATGCAGCAGAAAGAAAGAAGGAGCTCCTATACTTTGCCACAGCATGGATGGAACTGGAAAGCATTATGCTAAGCAAAATAAGCCAGGAGGTGAAAGACAAATACCATATGATCTCACCTTTAACAGGAACATAATCAACAATACAAACAAAAAGCAAAATATAACCAATGACACCAAAATTGAGAACAGGCTGACAGTCACCAGAGGGGAGAGGGGAGGGAATTTCAGGGGGAAAGAAGGAAGGGTTTACAGGAACAAGTATAAAGGACACATACACAAAACTAGATGGAGTGGAAGTGGGAGGGAGGTGGGGAGGACTGGGGCAATAGGCTGGGATGGAAGTTGAAGACAGAAAACTGTACAAAACAATTAAAATAAAATTTAAAAAAGGAAAAGAGAAATACAATGTACCTAGGACTGTGTAGCATGGTAGTTGAGTATGTTCCCAAGTATATAAAGTTGAAAAACATGACCATTAATACTCTGAGCTGTTTAGAGATATAGAGATGTGTAGCTAAAGTATAAACAGATGCCTAGGAATTATAAATACAGACATTGGGATAATAATTTCCTTTTGGGGTAGGAAGAAATGAGATCAGGGAGAGTCATGCAGTCAGCTTTAATTCCATCTCTAATATTTTATTCAAAAACAACAAAAAAATCCTAAGGTAAGATTTGACAAAACTGTATGATGGGCATGTGAATATTTGTTTTATTTTTCATGAAGCAGCTATAGACTTTATATATTCTTATGTTTATAAAAAAGATAAAGGCTAAGCAATTTGGAAATCATAGGACTAGGTGGCTAAGCTAGGATTTAAATCCAGGTCTATCTAATTTAGATTCCATGTTCTTTTTTTTTTAAGATTTTGTTTATTTAATTTTAGAGAGAGGGGAAGGGAGGGAGAAAGAGAGGAAGAGAAACATCAATGTGTGGTTGCCTCTCGCACGCCCCCTACTAGGGACCTGGCCTGCAACCCAGGCATATGCCCTGACTGGGAATCGAACTGGTGACCCTTTGGTTCACATGCTGGAACTCAATCCACTGAGCCACACCAGCCTGGGCAGATTCCATGTTCTTAATAAGTTGCTGTTTAGTCATTCAACTCTCACTTTGAGGATTTCCTATATGAAGGCATTGCACCAGGTCCTGCAGGGGGCAATATGACGAATAGGACATTTCACTGTGCCTGAATGAGTTTATAATCTAGTAATGATAAAACCCCAGGGAAGAGCATTAAATTATCTGGTGTATATGTAAAGCCACATCCACAAATAACCACTTGGTATCTAATATCATTGTATTATCCTCTCTGCATAAATCTTATCCTCATCACCTACAAATTTCATTTTGAGTTTAACCTCACATTTATATGCATGTACCATATTCAATGAGGCATAATATAGACCTATCCAGTTTTTTCTGTCTCCCCAGAATAGTCCATAGTCACCAAAACCATGGTTTTCAGTATTCCCAGTGGCAAAACTATGTAGATTGGCTGTGACAAAACAAACAAGATAAATCTTTCAAAGTTAGTTATTCAAGTTCCTAATTTGGCATACCTGGCTAAATGTGAGCCCCAATGCTATGTATTCTGCATGTTCTTAACTCCAGTTTTAAATAATCAGTTTATTAAAATGATAGAAAACTTTCTTCTCAGAAGGTAATTTCATAGTTGACCATTTTGAATATACAAAGCATACTCCACCAGTCTTCGCTCCCAAGCCACAAAGCTTGATATGCAGAGGATTACATAAAGCTTTTCCATTCTGTATGCTCCAGCATTCCCTATTCATCCACTGTGTTATATAGGGCACCAGAAAGCAAAAGGATTGAAAGTACAGGGGATGAGAGAGGGGCTTAAAAGAAGTTGGGATCCAGTTAAGAACAAAAGGCTCTTATAATATGTCATGTCCTTGAATATCTAGTATACAAACATGCTATCATTCTTTGCCAAGATAATATTTAAAAACAAAACACTAATACCATCATTGAAACAGTTCCATTTAGAGCTAGTCAAGAACTATTTATTGATTTTGCTCTTGTATTAGGCAAGGAAATAAGCCAACCTGGAGTGTGAGGTAATCAGCCAGGATCTGGATAGGATGGTACAAATCCGACAGCCCGTTGACAATGGGGATGGATGCTTCTTTAGCCAGGATGTCCAGATCTGATTGTTTATACACTCGAGCCAACACTGCATCTGTCATGCTAGATAACACACTACAGCAATTCAAGACAAGATAATCTAAGTTAATTATACTTAATAATTCATTCTTTAATACAGAATTTTAAACAATAATAAGAATTACTGATAAATTATAATTTTCAGTAAGTTACAACTACCTATCAACACAACAGATTTAAAAGCCAATGATAAACATGTAGTCATTACAGAAGCCAAATATTGTTCCACTGACATCCTAAACAGTGACCACTGATTTTACTATTTTTTTACAGAGATAAGAAATCAATTGTGGGCCTCACAGTCATTATGATGAATTATAATTAATAAGTAGCAGTTGGTGAAGGCAAAAGGGACAAGACCAAAATGAAGATATACCGAGAAATATTAATGACCTGGCATGTAGCAAATTTTCTTTTATATCATCCCACAGAGAAATATACATTTTCACTCTAAAATTGAAAGTACAAGTGTGGCACCCATGGAGGTGCACACACATTGCCTTATAAGAGAAAACCTTCTGGGAGGAGTGCCATTAACTCAAAGCCCCCAGCTCCTGTACCTCCAGAATCCACTTCAGCATTACTTCCAAGACCCCACTCTCCGCAGGCTGTTCCTACCAATGACTGAGCATGGTGGAGGCACCAGAGCTGGGCTGTTCTGCCTGACATGGGATTTTTCTATTGGGTAGTCTGGTAGGGCTCCTCATCAGCCTGGCTGAGAATTTCTGAGATTCAATGTGACTGAGGTTCTTTCTATCCTTTTCCTTTCTCCTCCCCTTTCACTAGGGTCAGACCTTCATCACCCTCTGAAGTCTCTTCCTGCCTACTGCTGCACCCTCTTTCCTTCATCCTTCACAGTTGTTTCCCCAAATACATCTGTTGTATATCTCATTCCACCCATTGAACTTAAATTGACACAGACAGCAATGAGCCTGGGAAGGTGTTCAGCCCTTGTCCCTGCACTCTGCATAGTTGTCAGCATCTCTGCAAAAGACAGAAAGTGTTCAACATCATACAACACACACACAAAAATCTACCAAGAAAGCAACACACATCAAATCATGGCCACAAATTCAAACAATTCATAGAAAGATGGATATTATTGTTCTTATTTCATTGCTGAAGGACCTGAGATATAGAGAGCTTAAGTAATTTGCCCTGAATCACAGCTAATTAATTTGGAGGAGCTCATACTCAAATCAGTTTAACTCAAAAGTTCATATTCTTACCATTACAACACATGGCCTCAAATTTTCAGATGATAAAAATCTGAAAGGAGAGTCTAGGATCCAGATTTGAAATTATCTCCATATGTCAGAATAATGGTTGTCCCTCAGCTAAAGTTCAGCCTTATAAAAATAGCAAGAATGTCCTTTTGTTTAAAATCTTTGTTTGTTATTATTTAAAGGAAACACAACAGAGGCTTTAATCATTTTAGTTTTAAGGAACTATTCTTTTTATTTTTTATTTTTCCTTTATTTTTATTGACAGCATTGCAGATGTCCCCATTTCCCACCCTTTGCCCACTTTTTCCCAGCCCCCAGCCCTCCTTCCCTCTGGCCATCACCACATTGTCTGTTTCCATGGGTTATACATATATGTTCTTCAGATGATCAGGCAAAAAGTTTTGGAAATCCTCTCATGCTGGTTGTTATATTAAATATAGAGTCATGAGTATAACATATCCAGTAGTCTTGGGTTCTAAATCTGGCTCTGTCACTTACTAGCTGTGTGACTTTGGACATGCTGTTTAATTTGTCTGTGATTTAGTTTCTACATCTGTAAAACCATAATAATATCTATCCCACTAGGCTATTGTTAAAATTACCACTAGGTATATAAAATGCATTGTATGATGCCTTATAGTAAGAGATAAAATTATAGTACATAATATTACTGTATCAAAAAAATGAAAAAACAAAAGCTAGTATTATTTAGTAAGGTCTTCATAAGTTTGTATTTTAATTATCATATACGGGGTCGGGGAAAGTAGGTGTACAGTTGTGAGTATGTGAAACACAATTTATTCTTGTATTATTATTTACTAATTATTACATTATTTTCCATTTGAACAACTGTACACCTACTTTTGCTCTGCCCTGTGTATTTTGAAAATTAGTCCTTCTTATATGTCTGAGACATAATATTTACTTGGTCTGTAGAAAACTGTTGGTACTTATAAAATTCAAGGACCACTAAATAAACTCCTTGCTCCCAGGGATTAGAGAATCAAAGATTAAAAACCATATTTTTATAATAACATTTCCTAGACTAATTTTTTTTTCAAATTTCATTGCTTTCTCATACCCATTGTTCCCCAATTTTCAGATTTAATGGATCAGCAAAATTTTCAAAAACAGATGAAGATCAACATAACATTCCCACCTTTTTGTTTAGTAAATTAAGGACATGAGAAACAAGTACATAAATACATATAATGTGTTAGTCTCTCCACTTAATAAAAGGACATTTTGACAGCAAAAAAAGGTGCTAATGACATAATCTCAAAAAGTGATACTTGAAATTGAATTAATTTAGCTTTATAAAATTCACTATATTGTTTTTATTTTTCTTATTTGACCACTTCTGATGGAAACTTCCCATGACAAGACATCAGTGGAGAGGTCAGGACTTGGGAACCTGCTCTGAAGTGCTCTGAACTATATAAGCACATTGTATATTAAAGCATGAAAGTGAGTAAAAGAGCCACTTTACAGTTTCTCTTGCAAAGCAGGTAATGTTTAATGGTTGACTAAAACAGGGGTTTTCAAATTTTGCTGTACATGAAAATTACCTCAAGAGTTTTTAAAGCTGTAATATATTTTTCCTGTTTTTAAAACTCTTGATGGCCAAGCCATAATCTCTATCAATTATATCAGAAAAATAGACACTCTAGTGGTGGGCCCCAGGGATCAGTGTTTTTTAAAACTTTCCAGGAGATTCCAATGTGCAGCCAAGGTTGAGAACCAAAGCAAGCACCTTGCTCCTCAGATCAACAGCCATCATCACCACCGGGGAGCCTATTAGAACTATAGTATAAATCACAGGACCTACCTACTCAGATTTACAGAATCATTCTGCATTTTAACATGGTTTTCAGGTGATTCATTTGTATGTTAAAGTTTAAAACTTCCAATAAAGAGGGAATTGAGGCTTCCATATGTTTTAAAGTTCCATCCATTTTTTGTTGAAACTCTAACCAGCACCTGCCCCCCAAATATCAAGAGATGACAGCCGAGAAAAACAGAAGACTTTGTCTATAATCTCATTGGCAGGCAGTGCTTTCCAGTTCAATTGAATGAATAAGTACCTCAAATCCTAAAAAAATGAATAATCCACTCCCTTCCATTAAGGTCTCCTTTTTAGAGTAATCAGCTACCCTGACTTATGGATGCCATGCCCCAAGGCAATGGTTTCCAAATTTGCAGGCCAGGTCCCTGGTTGGGGGCATGCAGGAGGCCACGGGTCAATGTTTCTCTTGAACATCAATGTTTCTCTCCCTCTCTTTCTCCCTCCCTTCCCCTCTCTATAAAAATAAAATAAAATAAAATCTTAAAATAAAATTAAGTGAAGAACTACTGAACTACAGAGGCCCAAGCTCCTAAAATAGGGTAGAGTCTACATCTTTTTACTTGTACCAAGTTTCCCAAGTAACTCAGATAAGCTTCCAAACATTGAGAACCACTGTCCTAAGGCATAAGCTATTGTCTTAAAAGAATTTTAAATCTTTATTCTTTCTTCAAGATCTTAAAAACTACCTTCCTAGTAGAGATATACTTATGTTTCACACAATAGAATGCAGGTTTTTAGCTCTATTATGAAAAAGCAACATGGATGGAGTTAGATATCCCAATAAAGTCTACAATTATAGTCAATTATCAATTCCCTATTTCAGAAGAATTGGTTAATTTTATGATACCTACAATCCTATGAGAGAGAGAGCAGTAGAGGGGTGTTTGACCCCAATGGGCTTCTTTAAATATGTATCACTTTTTAAAGTGTATACAAGTAAGATAAAAAATCTGGAATAACTATTGTAGTTGACTTTCTGGAATCTCAGTCAGAAAAACAAATTTGACTTCTATTTAGTTTCTTACAGCTAGACCATGAGCTGTCAACCTCTTATGGTTTTCATGAACTTTACAATGTGTTATCAAGCTTTGCTAGATTTAGTATACAGCATATAAATATTATCTTAAGCTCATAAATGAGGAAACCCATGTCTTTGGAAACCTTGAAGTAATTAGAGCAAGTTTAGGAAAGAATGAAGAGACATGAGGCTTCATCGGAGGGAGATGCAAGAAGCCCAAATGGAAAAGCAATGCTCTACACACATGAGTTTCTCAAGAAGATTGAAAAAGACATGTAATTCCCTCCCTTGAACAATCCCAAGAGCTCTTGAAGCAAAGGGGCAAAAACGCAAGCAAGCATTTACTTGTCCTTTTTATAATGTGCAGTTGGTATCCCTGGAAGCTCTATAGTATAATTTCATGAGAGAGTGCCTGCTTTATTGATGTTGCCCAATACCTCCTAGAACAGAAGTCTTCACCTCAACTGTGTATTAGTATTACCTATGGAGCCATAGAAAAATCCTCATTCAATATCCTGCCCTTTGGAAGGTTAAATAAGGAATTATGGGGAGGGATTCACATCAATATTTTCAAAGCTCCCCAAGTTAATCTAATGTAACAACAAGGCTGAGAACTCTTTTTCTAGAAAATAGGGGGGAGGAGAGAGAGAGAGGGAGAGAGAGAGAGGGAGAGAGAGAGAGGGAGAGAAGGTGGGAAGAGAGGGGAATAGTCTGCTATTAGATGGTAAAATGGGTCAATGTAGAGGAGGAAATTCTTAGCAGTTGGTGAAATCCCATACTATAAGTAAAGTAAAGGATAACAACATGATGTGTTTTACTGGAAAGGATGAGATCTTATACACTTACAAGAGAACTATTTTCCTTTTATCTCAGTCACCACCAACAGCAGTGCCTTGAAAGCAGCAGTAGCTACAATCTTTCTCTCCTCAACACTTGTAAGCATTTCTAGCACCCAGAGTTTGGTCTTAATACTGTTCTATACAAAAAAAAAAAGAAAACTAGAAATCATTAGAGGATAGCCAATTCCATGTCCTTGGGCAGGATAAAATCAATATATGTCCGTAACACCCTATTGTTGCCAGGAAACAAAAGAGATTTTAAAAATGGCAGGGGCAGTGCTAAAAGAAAAAAAAAAAAAGAATCAATTTAAAGGAAATCTCACTGTCAAGCTGTGATCATTTATAGTAATAAAAATCATTAAATGAGACAAGGCATGCTTGTAAAAGGCCATGATGCTCACAAGAAAAAAGTAACAATAAGAAAATGTACAAAAATATAATTCTAAGATCAAAGAAGGATGACTGTTAACATGCACATTTTAAGTTTATTTACTTAAATTAAAGTAGGAAAGTATTTATATAACTGTATAAATATAGATATTTTGGGGGGGCTTGTTAAGTATATTTCTGTTTATCAAGTATAGATGTGTACCATTTTCAATCTGTGTAGATCACAAAGAATTAACATAATTTATAAGCCAAATAGTCCTACAAGTAGTACAAACTGCCACAGATGGATAGGCCATATCAACATTGTGGTCATATATGGAGTGAAGTAGAAAAGGAGTCAAGCAGTTAACTAGCACCAGTTGCCATGTATAATTTCCAATTATAAAGATAATACAGCCATTTAATCTAAAATTTCAGATATAATTTATCTCTCTGGGAATGAGACCTCTTGATAACCTAACTAAGTATAATATAATACCAATGAAAAAAGAATATATTTTTAAATATTTAAATTAGGCCAGGTTAATATATCATGAAAATATTACAATGTGTCATGTACTGCCATGGAGTAAAATAAATAAAAGTTAAAGAATACATCATCCTTTAATTTCTTTTGAAAACTCAGAATTTATATGAAGAACAGGAATAAGGATCTTATGGTAGACAGGATAATGCTCCTCCCAAAAATGTCCATGTCCTAATCCCCAGAACTCATGAATATGTTTGTTACCTTCCAGGACACAAAGGATTTTGCAGATGTGATTAAATTAAGGATCTTGAGATAAGGAGATTATCCTGGGATGGGCCCAATATAATTACAAGAGTCCTTATAAGAGATAGACAGCATGGCAGAAACAAGAGAAGATGCTAGCTATGCTCCTGGCTTTGAAGGAGGAAGAGTGGAAACACAAGTGGAAGAATGTAGGCAGCCTCTGCAGGATGGAAAGGGCAAGGAATTGAATTCTCCTCAGGAGCCTCCAGGAGGAACACAGCCCTGTGGGCTAATTTTAGAACTCCGACATCCACAAATGTAAGATAATAAATCTGTGTTGTTTTAAGTCACTAATTTTGTGGTAATTTGTTAAAGCAGCAATAAGAAATCAAAATAGAGCCTACGATAAAAGTGAAAACTATGCAACAAAAATATTCAGCCTAGTGGCCAGCAGCTTGAGTTTAATTCATCTTGAATTTAGCAACCAGTTCCCTAAACCCAATCAAACGTAAGTGGTCAGCAATCCACTTGGCTTGCATTCCTAGCCTCCGGAGATGATTGGTTTTCTTCTAGTCTGATAAAATTACATACACAAACACTGAAAATGCATAAAAATAGTCTCTTATAGAATTCCAGACAACTCAGCAATGTATAGAAGTTTAAATTGCAGAACTATGTAAGGATGAGAATAAAAGTAGGGATAAGAATATAAAACAATATTAAATCTATGAGTGAAATAAGCCAGTCAGAGAAAGACAAATACCTTATGATTTCACTAATATGTGCAATCTAATGAAAAAATAAACTAATAAAATAAAAAAATCTATGATATTAACAGCATTATGCCCAGTTTTGTTGTTAAATATTAATCAGCTCTGTAATCAAAGTGATATATCATGTATATCTTTTCCTTTTTAAAATGTTTAAAGCATTCAAGGAAATGTGAAATGCTAGGCTTGTGATTGAGCTAAATGTTAAGCATTTGATTAAGTTTGCAATCAGTGTTTAAATGGCTGAGCTGACTTGTTTTGTTCGTTTAATATGTATTTGATTTATTGGCTGGGTAAGTAGTATGTGAATGTTTAAAGTAATCATTCTGAGACTTGAACATGAATCAGAATCACCAGGAGAGCTTGTTAGAACACAGCCAGTCATGTTTCTGATTCAGTAGGTCTGGCTTGGGGCCCCAAAGAATTTGCATTTGTAACAGGTGCTACTTATGCTGGTTTGGGGAGCACCATTTAAAAATCATTGAGGAATGCTGGCTATTTTATTTTATGTTTAGAGGAATACTAAATGTTTGATATAGTCATAAGATTAACAGATTGGACTATTGGAAAAAAGGTAGAATAGAGAATATTCCTATAGACACAAAAAGCCCTCAGACATTAAAGCATCTATGGGCAAAAGGGATCACTACAAAACTTAATAGAAAATACCACTACAATCCTCCTTCAGCCACTGAAGGTGAAGGTGAAGTGAAATCAGTGATGTGGTGAAGGAGGAGCAGCTTCCAGGTAGTTTTCACACTGGAATCACTTGGGGAAACAGAGGTATTAAAGATCTTTAAGTAGACCATTAGTTCATATTACTTTGTCAATGATATTGCTTTCTACTTTATGTTAAAAGTTGATATAAATCATGGAGAAATCACTATTCTTATTTTTCTTCTTTCAGGCTACTAAACATCTTTAAATATAAAAAGCCTTTTCACTGAAAAAAAAAAACAAACAAACCTGTAAGTAGAGCTGGACTTACAGGCACATTAACTGTAATCTGGGCTTTCTGTAGTTCTACATCAATTTAAAACCCTTGCTTTAAACATTATGAGAGGGGTGTTGTATGTGCTACAAATGAAAAGTTGACAAGTTAAAACTACTCTCTGTCTCTATAATGACTTTTCCTGTGGTCCCTTTTCCCAAAGGGAATTCCTCAATTCTCACTTACATATAGAGTTCTATTTGCCCTCCAGTGGATTTCTGAAATTTTGCAATCTTAGATATCTGTCCACAATGGTAACAAAATAGCTTTTGGAAAATCCAAATTACCCAAATTTATAATTTGTCACACATATCAGTTTCCTCTGGATGTTTAATAGCCAATATTAAGATTGAAAATAATTAACAAGTTAAAAATTTATTCAACTTAGTTTTGCCTAAAAGTTTAAAATGTGTTTGATCTTTGCTCCATCGTCTCTTTTGCTGCTGTTTAGAAAAAAAGAGAAGCATAGCATAGGACTTTAAATGGAAAGATGGTTCAGGAGATAAAATGTTAACATGCATTATTTCTAGATGATGGCAGTATTGGTGGTTCTGTGTACATTTTAAAAACATCTTTTAATAATTTCTACCAAAAGCAGTAGTGTTGTAATAATCAGAAAAACATATTATTCAAAAAAGCATACTTTTGATAGTAAGTGAAGATAGACTAGGGCTTCTTAGAGCAATGGGTAATTCTTGGCCTTGGTAAAGAAATGTGCGAGATGAGTTTGGAATATGATGCCACATCAAAAAGCAAGGGAACTAATGACGACTAGTACAGTTATGTCAAAATGACCCAGCAGCCAAACTGGAATACAGAGCACATTGGCTAAATATGGGACAATTTGAGCATCAAAAAGAATAACTACAATGATCCACTCATTTACTGATGGGCACATAGGGTTGCTTCTAGCACTTAGCTATTGTAAATTGTGCTGCTATGAACATTGGTGTGCATAGGTTCTTTTGAATTGGTGTTTCAGGATTCTTAGGGTATAATCCCAGGAGTGGAATTGCCAGGTCAAAAGGCAGTTCCATTTTTAGTGTTTTGAGGAAATTCCATACTGTTTTCTACAGTGGCTGCATCAATCTGCGCTCCCACCAACAGTGCACTAGGGTTCCCTTTTCTCCACAACCTCTTCAACACTTGTTGTTTGTTGCTTTGTTTATGATGGCCATTCTGACCAGTGTGAAGTGGTATCTTATTGTGATTTTAATTTGCATCTCTCTGATGGCTAGAGATCAAAAAACTATGGTATATTTACACAATGAGATACTACTCAGCAGAAAGAAAGAAGGAGCTCCTATCCTTCATAATGGCATGGATGGAACTGAAGAACATTATGCTAAGTGAAGTAAGCCAGATAGTGAAAGACAAATATCATATGATCTCACCTATAAGTGAAATCTAATCAACAAAACAAACAAGTAAGCAAAATATAACCAGAAACGTTGAAATAAAGAACAAACTGACAGCAATCAAAGGGGAGGGTGGAGGGAGGTAAGGGGAGAAAGGAGGGAAAGGGTCAGCTGGTGTTAGAAGAAGCCCAAGGATGTTGAATAAGATTGCTGTGTACAAGTTATTCACAAAGCTTCTACAATACCCAAGTTATTTTTTGTAAAGGTTTTATTTATTTATTTATTTTTAGATGAGAAAAAGGAAGGGAGAAAGAGAGGGAGAGAAACATCAATGTGTGGTTGCCCCTCACACAGGTCCTAATGGGGACCTGGCCCAAAACCCAGGCATGTGTCCTGACTGGGAATTGAACCAGCACCCCTCTGGTTTGTAGGCCAGTGCTCAGCTCAATTCACTGAGCCATACCAGCCAGGGCTAGCCAGGCTATTTTGACTTAGATATTAGTTCCTATCTTTGAGGACCTCAAAGATAAATCGGTAGGGCATAATGGCATTCAGAATAGCCTACTGAAAATGTGCTTTAAGAATTTTAAGTTTGTGTCAGTGTAAGCCAAGAGACCACAGAGATGGCCAGACTTGAGTCAGAGCTCATCCTGAGATTGAGCTAGGCCACCACCAATTCAATCAACATTACTAGAATTTCTTCTGTTTGCCTGCCCTTCACAAGCATGATCTCATTTATCCTCATATAACTCACTGAGATAAGTATTTCTATCTCCATTTTGCGGCTGAGAAACCTAAGACTCAGAAGCAAGGGATCCAAATCACAGGGTCAATGTAATAGGAGCTCTGAATTAAACTGAAGCCTGATCCTGCTTAAGAGCCCCTGTCCTTTACACTATGGCAAACTGCCCCTAAACTATGACTATATTATATCTCATGCTGGGAGGGACTGCCTTTTGTTACCATTTACCCAAGGACATACAGCTCCCATGCCTGCTAGCTTCTTAGTGACCTCTGTAAAAATCATGGAGATACCATATTTCCTATTAGATACCAATTATGTACCTAGTTAGGTGTATATTTCCCACCAGATGCCATTATTTTAAAATATTTTACTAAGAAATCTAAGGAAGATTTTTTTGTGTGTTAATGCCACTGCTATAAATATCTTAATAACAGTATTATATGTTTTTAAAACATCTCTTTCCATATAACAGTGATTCATTCTTTCTCTTGAGGACCATGACTCATCTACAAATCCCTCTATAGTTTCCATCATTTGAGTTACCAGAATGACAATGATTTGAAACCCTTTCATGTCATTACAGGAGCATGTGCATATGTGGTTTATAGTGGTTGAATAACGTCCCCTAAATTCATGTCCACTTGAAAAATCAGAATGTGACCTTGTTTTGAAGGATATTTGCAGATATAATTAGTTAAGATGAGGTCATACTGGAGTAATGTGGGCCTTGAATCCAATGATTGACATCCTGATAGGAGGAGAGGATACATAGAGACATACAAAAAGAAGCCCAAGTGAAAATGGCGGCAGAATTTGCGGTGATGCATCTATAAGCCAATAAATGCCAAGGACTGCTGGAAGCAACCAGAAACTAGGAAAAGGCAAGGTAGGATTCTTCCCTAGAGCCTTCAGAGTGAGCATGGCACTATTGACACATTGAATTTAGACTTCTAGCTTCCCAAACTGTGAAAGGATAAATTTCTGTTGCCTTAAGTCACCAAGTTTGGGTAATTTGTAGCTCTAGGAAACTAAAATTGGTTTGTGCTGATTTTCCTTTCTACTAGTTTTACATTCACAGAACACACTTTAGCAATCACTAAGTAAATTACATTTATAAGGAAAGTAAGTAGAGTAGAACAACATTACATTATTTGGTTTTATATGGAGCTTTTCATACACATGGTTCCTGAAGCTGCATTATGAAGTAGTGTATTAAAGTGAAAATGACTGTGAAGCTATTATGCACTTTCAATAGTGGACTCAGAGCATTAGGCATGAACAGCTGTTATTATGGGAGAAACAGAAAGCCTTGAAACTGGAGTGATAATGTCTGTCCACTGTTGCTAAGTTCCATCAAATTTTAAACTTTAAAAAAATCAGTGATCTGAGTCATGCTAAGGTGTCATTTCTGGTGTCACATCTGAAAAAAACAAGCCCAGAGCAAGGAAAATATAGAATATCCAACTCTTAACCACAGAGAATTAACAACATCTGAAGATATCATCAAATCTGAAGCAAATTTAATTGAATATATATGTATATATTTTGCATCTTCTGATATGTTACGGCATGGGAAAGAGTTGCTAAGAGAGGCTTTTCAAAAGAGGAAAGTGATCAATGGTTGATTCTATCTGATGCAAGTCTGGCCTTACGGGGACCCACACTGAACTGAAGACAAAATTCCAATCTTAAGGTGGTTCTCCCGTGGGTGTAGGATACACTGCCTTACCAGTTAAAGTACATAGAGGTAAAGGAAACTTAGAAAAATCCAAAAAGATGAAAGCCCCATTGTGGAAGGAAGGAAGGAAGGAAGGAAGGAAGGAAGGAAGGAAGGAAGGAAGGAAGGAAGGAGAGAGAGAGAGAGAGAGAGAGAGAGAGAGAGAGAGAGAGAGAGAGAGAGAGAGAGAGAAAGAGAGAGAAAGAAAGAAAGAAAGAAAGAAAGAAAGAAAGAAAGAAAGAAAGAAAGAAAGAAAGAAAGAAATCCAATAGTCTGCTCACAAGGTTGGCCCTTGGCTGGTCTCTGGGAACTTGGACTTTGAGAGGGTTTCCACCATTCCTAGAAATAATAAGGATGGATCCCTGCCTAAACTGTATAAACACTATGGATTATGCTGAATGCCTGCTTTCTTTTGGGGAATCTAGAATTTGGGTTCATGCAAGGCAGAAGATGCCTATGTGACCAGACCCCAGTAAAAATCCTGGGCACTGAGCAAAGACTGGTAAACAATGTTTCACATGTGTTACCACTACTCATTGCTGGAGGATTTAAGAATGTCCTGTGTGTCTCCACTTGGAGAAGTCCTTTGTGCCTGATCTCTCTGGACTTGGCCCCATGTGCCTTTTTCCTTTGTTGACTTTGCTTTGCATTCCTTATTATGTAATGAATCTTAGCCATGCATAGGACCATATGCTGAATCCTGTGAGTCCTAATGAATCATCAAACCTAATGGTGATCTTGGAGAGCCCTGACACACCAGCTTCTCCACAATAGCAGCCCACAGTTGCATCTCAGTGCTCCTACTCTCTCCATTAGCACCCTCGGATTACACAATATTTTCAAGAGTGGACAGCTTTTATTATTTTAATCAAGAAAAAAAGAGCAACACAATCTATTTTGAATGTGTATTTAAGATTTTTACTCCTTGATCTGATTTTGTTTCCTTCTTTTGGTGCTTGTGACAAGACCAACTCATAAGTGTACTTTTTTCCTTAATCTATGCATTTAAAATATGTTTATTTGCAGACTTCAAAACATTGCTAGCTGTCCTTCTGCTCCTGAATACATCAAGCTTGCCTTAACCTTTTGTACCAGCAGCTTTCTCTGTCCACAGTGCTCTTCCCACAGCTTTGCATACCTGGCTATGTCATTTCAGTGAGATCTCAACTTAACTGTCACCTCCTCACAAAGGCCTTCCCTGATCACCGAATTTAAAATAGTCCTCACCCCACCCACAGCTCACCTTGCTTTACCTTCATCATAGCACTTATTTCAACCTACAATTCTATTCATACTTCATTTATTTTTTTGGTGAAAGTCTCCTCCCTCTAGAATATAATTTCTACCGAAACAAGGCTTTTGTTTGATTTTATCAGCATTTTGTTCTCAGTGCTAAAACAATGTCTGGAAGAAAAACTAGGCATTTAATAAATGTTTATGAATAAATGAATAATTAAATCATTTGACTAAATAAGAGAGACACTTTGGAAATTGTACTTAATAGCTTTCAGGAGACTAGCCCAATTTTGCCTTTTTTTCCTGTCACCACATTCACTGTATTCCTCCACCCATGTTCTTTTTTCATCAATGGGCAGTCACTTTTATATTCTACCAGGCCCAAGAACTGCCAGACAGGTAGATGGAGAAGCAACACCATCAATCATTGTCAGGTGTGCACTCTTCTCTTGATTTGAAAGTGAGAGCACTGTTATTTAAACATCATCCAATCTCTTTGCATCTTACAAAGTTTAACTTCCACAAAAAGCAAGAAGGCAATTGCTATGGATTGAACAGTGTATATTGGCAGAGAAGATGCTATTAAGATTCACTTCCTTTCCCTGTTCAATTGGTTCTGTGAAAGGTTTCTCTTGTCTTCTTCAATTTAGATTTATTGAATTTCTGAATCTCAGCTATATCTTGTTTGTCAGATATTTTGGCAGATTAAGTAGTAATGGAGTACATAAAAGAAAGTCAGATTTCCACAATGGCTACTCTACCCCACTTTCTGACACTCCCATCTCCCATTGCAGCCTCATCTGATATTCCCTTATTCTCCATGTATCCTGAAAACTTCCTCCTGCCCTTCCTTAACTGTACTTGTCCTCAAGTTTCAGCCTTCTGCAATTCTCCCACAGTGAAACTCTGCAGTTCATTTTCTACCACTGAGCTTATATTTCTATTTCTCCAGCTTTCAACTTCACCCAAAATGTTTATCTCCAATGGTCTCTGGCCAATTGTATTTGGATATCCAACCTTTAATGAAATATGTGCAATACCTAATCTATCACCTTCTCCCCAAAGCAAAAACTTATTTTATTTTCTTTCATCTAATATATACACACATATTTTAATAATAACTATCTGAAATCATTTTGTCTCCACAATCAATGTAATCTTCATATTCAGTTATCATGAAACCATATAAATAGCTTATTACCTGTCTCTTTTTAACTATTCCCTTCACTAACGCACTAGTATAGATTGACAGCACAAGAGCCCAGAATTACAATACAACCTCCCAATTCAGGGTCTCTCAAAGTGTGGTCCAGCCACCTTTGCAGCAGAATCATTTGAGGAGCTTGTTAATATACAGATGCCCAGGTGCCATCTGAACCCAAACCTGCAGAATTAGAAATTTTCTCTCAACCTTCTATGTCTACCCCAATCCAAATTACTCTGCAATTGTCTACACATGGTTTACATTAGGACACACCTCTGTTTAAGGACTACCTCTTTGTATCTAATACATTTGCATAAATTGAGAGTTTAAAGTTAACCTTAAGGATCAGAACTCCCTCACATTTTAAAAAAGGTAATTAAAATCCAGAGAAATTTTCACCCATGGAGGTTACAGAGCAGGTAAGTGGCAAAGTTTGGATTGGGTCTCGGCTTGTGATTTTCAAGCAACGAAGAAAAAGAGTTAACATAGCAGACCTGACTGATATCCTTTGAAAGCCCTGCTTGCAAGATGCCCCAGGATGGCATCTGGGAATTTTGATTTGGACAGGGTTTCCACTATTCCCAGGACTGCTAAGAGTTACTCACTGTGTCTAAAATGTTTTTTACAGACAATATGGTTTAAAGCCAACACCTGCTTTCCTTCTGGGAGTCTGGGATTTGGGTACATGTCAAACAGAGGATGCTATGTGACCATCCCCCAGTAAAAACCCTGAGCACTGAGTCTCTAAGGAGCTTTCCTGGTTGGCAACATTTCACACATGTTGTGACAACTTGTTATTGAGGGAATTAAGCATGTCTTGAGTGACTCCACTGGGAAAAGACACTTGCAAGCTTGCACCTGGTTTCCCTTGGACTTTGCTACCTGTGTCTTTTCCCTTCATTGCTTGTGATTGGTATACTCTCACTGTAATAAATAATAGCCATGAGTATGACTATATGGTGAGTCCTGTGAATCCTACTGGTGAATCATCGAATACGAGGGTGGTCTTTGGGGCCTCATGACCCAGAAAAGAATGATTTCTATAACATATTTTATTGACTTTCTCTTGGGATGTTTAAAAGAGGCAGTAGGAGTAGTCAAAATAAGGTAGCCTGAAGAAAAAGCAGCACGATTTAAATGCTGACTTAGGTGCTCACTTTGGCAGCACATATACTAAAATCGGAATGATATAGAGAAGATTTGCATGGCCCCTTCGCAAGAATGACATGCAAATTCATGAAGCGTTCCACATTTTTAGGACTGTGTGTGTTTGTGGATGTTTTAAAGGACTTTAGGATTTTAATGAAGACATTAAGTCATTACTCTAAGTCTGTATAACTTAGAATAAATAATTCCTTTCCTTTTCATAAAAAATAATAATAAATTCTGGCTTAGGTAATAAGTCTGAGTCATGGTTTCACTGCCTATAAAATTGGGCCAGTAATACTTTGTAAAGTTTTAAAAAAGATTTGGAGATAATAGTACAAGAAGTTCGTACTATACACACTTTCAGGAGCTATTATTTTCATTCAGAGTCTTTTGAGTAAGATGGAATGATCAGAAGGAATTACATGGATCAAATTTCATGTTTCCATATATTCATGAAGCAATGGATCTAATTATGTGGACTAAAAAGTCCCAATCATGTTGGAACTTGTGAGCAGATTGCTTTTCTCAGGATTTGGGTAGAGCTCCTCCAACTAAGGACTTGCAGTGGGAATTGTGTGGAGAGTAAACACAAAAAGAACATGTTTATATTCATCCTCAGCTTTCAACCTATGCTTAGCTACTTGTCTCTTGCTTTTGGGGTCCTGCCCTCTCCACTGATTTCTGGGCCCTGACCTCTTTGTGGTTGCCAAGCTGCACTCCTTAACTATTTATAGAATGTTCACCTGTTCCTCCCAGGATACCCTTTTCCAACCACTGGTTCACAGACTCGTTCACTATCATTCACTTGGTCCTATGTGGAGGATCCCCACCAAAACTCTATCCTGACTGAGTCCCTGGTTGACTGGGTTGTAATATTTGCTCTTGAATAAAGTATATTTCTCTTTTGTGAAAGGAGAATTACTAGACAAATATCATTCCAGTCAATGCCATAGTATTTGGAAGAAAAACTCATTTATGCTTATTTACTCTTTTTGTCAAACACTTCTTTTTTATAAATTTTAAAAAAGATTTTGTTTATTTATTTTTAGAGAGAGGGGAAGGGAGTGGGAAAGAGAGGGACAGAAACATCAATGTGTGGTTGCCTCTCTTACGCCCCCTACTGGGTACCCGGCCCACAACCCAGGCATGTGCCCTGACTGGGAATCGAACTGGTGACCCTTTGGTTCACAGGCTGGCACTCTCCACTGAGTCACACCAGCCAGGGCTCTAACACTTCTTCTTAACACTAACATGTTTCATTTGAAATAATGTAACAAAAATATTTAAAGTTGAGTTACTTCAAATCTCTTCGGCAATTCAAATGAGGTGGTTTCTTTAGTGTATACTAGAGTAGCGGCAATAAAAAGCAGAGAATGTCTGCAAGGAGTTGTTTTATGGCACATCATTTTCAGAAAAAAAATCATTAGTCTTCCATATCAAGGGTAAAATATCTAAACAAAGACATTTGCTCTGTATTTCTCAGCCAGACATGACATAATGGCGAGAGTATTGCATGGGGAATTGGGAGACCTATGTTTCAAACTTTAACTATAATCTAGTTGTTATGAGCCTTTTCCCACCTCTACTTTCATCTGGGTAGGGGTGAGCTACTAGAACTTGCCAATATAATGTGAGTGGAAGTAAGTGTGTCACTTCCCTGCTAAGGTGGCTTTGAAGCAAGTATCCCTTCTCCATGCTCTCTTCCTCTAGGTCCTGCCTGGATGTTGACACCCAGGGTGACCTTAGAGGCCACATGTTTAAGACTGTAGGGCCTCTCTCATCCAGAGTCTCTCAGTGGCTACATAAATAATCGCCCTATCCCTCTTACCAATCAGGAACGTTTGCACTATTTTAAGTCACTGACATTTTGAAATTTTGTGTTATAGTAGCTAGTATGTCCCTAATTAAGTTTTTTCCCTCTTTATGCTAATCTCTTTGGGTTGTTATCAGGATTAAATGAGTTAAAACAATGCTAACATATAATAAATGCTCAATAAATGTTAGCTATTAATATTATTACCTGCTTCAATGCTAACTAGTTATGAGGCATCAAACATGTCAATTTCCCTGGACCTCCATTTCTTCCATTGTAAAATGTAGGAGTCATGCTTGATGATTCCTAAGTTTCCCTGAATTTGAAGTTTTATAATAACAAGCCTCTTCAAACTGCTAAGAAAAAAAAGTTATCTTAACTTACAGAAAGTGGCCAGAGGATGAGGTAGAGTTATCCAGAATATCAAGTAAAGAGGAAAAGAAGAAAAAAAGACAACAGCATATAGGGCACTAAGAAAAAAATACATTATTAAAAGAAAAGCATATTTTGTTTTTGAGATATATCTATCAATTTTGAAATAAGTTTTGAAGAGAAGATTTACAAACCGGGCTGTGTCTGTGAGACTTTCATTCACACCCAAGTGAATATCTTGTGTGGTAAGAAAACAAGGGTGACCTCCCAGAAGTGCAAAGCCTATAATAAAAGAAAGAGAAAACAAAAAGCATTTTGAAAAAAGGCACTAAAGTAAGTAACACAATTATGAACTGGCACCATGGAGGTAGGGATTTTCACTCATGTATCACTCTCAAGAACCTAGAATAAATAATGGTACATAGTAAATACTCAACAAACACTTGCTGAATGAATTTAGGAGGGACTTAGACTCTGGAGATAGGACCCATTCTTTTCACTTGCAAACATCTAATTTTGTTAATAGAAAGAACAGTATGTTCAGTTATATGTGAAGTAAACTAATGGGATTTAGAGATGATTATAATCACTAATCATTCTTCCTGGGTACTTCATCTGTTTATAAACAGGAAAAGTCACCTAAATAAATATGAATATTGTGAATTCATCAAGAAAGTATTTATTGTGTGCCTACTATGTGTCTAGCACAGGGATAAATGTCATTGAGGGTTGGAGACTATGGAAGAATGTTTCATGTAAAGTTTAAGACCTCCTGGAAAGTCTGCTCCAAGTCACAGTCTTACTTTGACTAGAAGTCATTTTGCTGCAATAACCCAGGATTAGATTGTTACCTTTTCATTTTCCTCTGTGTGCTATAAAGAAGAGACACATCAAGCCTGGAATTATGAGGTAGGGGAAGGAAGATGGGTTACAGAAAGTGTTAAGAAGTAGGAGTCAAAGCCTTCAGACTCTAAAAAGGAATTTCCCTCTGCAATTTGGTCACTGATCCAAAAGAAGCCTCAGATCCCATTCCAAAAGCACAGGTCAAGTATTCACCAGTTTATCAGTCCTGGGTGGCAGTAACTGCTTCAGGAGGTTGTCAGATGTTTTGAGAAGTCACCAGGAGCTGCCATTGCTAAGGAAAGGAAGACAGAGGGACAGGTCTCTACTCTCCCTTTTACATTCATCCAGAGAAGTCTGCTTTTATCTGTTTCATTTGTTGATGCATTCACATCAGTTATTTTTGAACAAAGGGTTTCTTCTATTAATATCTTAATTTATATCTGGGAAAAATAATAGTACATCTTACTTTGCTCTTTCTTTTTCTCACAGACCCCTGGAAGCTTTAGAAGAAGGGGTATAAAAGAATTCATGCACTGGAAATCTGAGGGCTCTGAAGGCCCTTGCTGATAAAACTAACAGTCATTAACCTCTCTGTTCTTCACTTTCCTACCTGCACAATAGTATAGTGATTTTTATATTGTCACCTTTGTAAAGGTGATGCATTTGGAATAGCTTGGAAGACACCAGCTTCTATTTCACCTTGAAAGTCAAATACCAATGTTAAATAATGAAAAGAATCATCTCTTAGGAGGCTCTGTGCATTTTTCTATCAGCTATTGCACTTACCAAGATTAATAAATGTATCTGCCTATATGCGCAATTAAATTGCAATGAAAGAATATAATCATCAGTAAATACACAGGAGAATTGTACAGTTTGCCAGGCAGGTGTAAACAAAGAGTGGGTGAAGAATAAATGATCTACATCTACACACAGTGACATTGATACATTTCTCAAACCTAATGCTGAGCAAAATAAGCCAGACACAAAAGAGCATGTGCTGAGTGATTCCATTTATATAATGTTGAAAACAGGCAAAACTAATCTGCGATGTTTGAAATCAGGATAATGGTAACCCTAGTGTGGGAGTAGTAGTAACTGAAAGGAGATACAATGGAGGACTCTGCTATTAATGTTCTGTTTCTCTATCTGGGTATTACTTGCAAAGATGTGTTCACTGTAAGAATTAACTGATCTATATGCTTTGTGATTTGTATGTTTTCTATAGGTGTGTTATGCTTTAATAAAACATTACATGAGCAATTAATATGACCTAAATTGGATGGACAGTTTTATTCTGTCCCTTGGGATAAGCAGAAATACTGCTATATCTCTGCAACTCAGGCTTTGGATAGAATCCTCAAGGACTGTCCTGTGAGGATCACCTCATCCTAGAGGCTGGCACAAGCTGGGACAGTAATACACAGTTTTAATTACATCCTATTTTCATTCTAAGTACCAAAGTAAAAGATTTTGATAAAAAATTGAGCCAAGGGACAACTATTAAGATGCACATGTACACAACAGAAAAGCTCTACCATGTTCTTGTTTGAGGTTTACCATTTCTGTAAGCATTTAAAGCAGCTACTTACTCTGACTGATTCTGCTAGTGTTGAGCTTGGCAGAATGCCATATGCAATTAGGACCCAGGGTATTTATTGAGGATAATAATGAATACTCTGTGAACCATAACTTTTATGGTCTTATCTTCCTTTTCTCATGTATTTGTTACAATTTGCAATTTTGTGCAGGTTTCAGAGCCCTTCTTTACAGATGGCCATCATTTAACAAAATGCTTAATGCCACTTGCAAAAACAATTTTACTGGAATAAAACATGACTAGCACATGTCTAAATTAAATTAGATACTGACAAAATACATTTAATAATAGGTTCCAATCCTGCATCTGCCATTTATTAGCTATGTGTCTGTAGGCTATTTGCTGAACCTGTTTCAGCCTGTTTTCCTCAACAGGCTCACCCTTATAGACTCATAATGAGGACTAAGTGAGATAATCCATGTAATTAATGTACAGTACTTGACACAGGGTCAGCAGGCAAAGGCTTATTAAATATTCACTCTTAGTTTTATTAATAGCTTAACAAACACATTATATGTGAACAGTAAAACTAATCACTTATTCAGGGATATTTAATAGCAAAAATAACATCTGAACAGAGAAAAGTGGTAGAAAACACCATCAACTAAGAAGAATTAGGTTTAAGAAACTTAAAATTGACTTAGCATAATGCTCTCCAGTTCTATCCATGCTGTAGTGAAGGGGGTAGGAGCTCCTTCTTTCTCTCTGCTGCATAGTATTCCATTATGTGAATGTACCATAGTTTTTTGATCCACTCATTTACTGATGAGCACCTAGGTTGCTTCCAGCACTTGGCTATTATAAATTGTGCTGCTATGAACATTGGGGTGCACAGGTTCTTTTGAATTGGTGTTTCAGGATTCTTAGGGTATAATCCCAGCTATTTGATCTCACCTATAAGTGGAAACTAATCAACAAAACAAACAAGCAAGCAAAATATAAACAGAAACCTTAAATTAAAGAGCAAACAGACAGTAACCAGAGGGGAGGGAGCAGAGGGATAATGGGGGAAAATACAGGAAGGTCCATCAAGGAACATGTACAAAGGCACATGGGCAAAGTCAAAAGGGGTAGGTTTGAGGGTGGGAGGTAGGGATTGGTGGGGTGGGGGCTAAGGTGGGGTGAAAATGGAGACAACCGTACTTGAAAAATAGTTAAAAAACTTAAAATTGAGAAATTTCTATATATTAATTAATTCTTTTGATAACTTCAAAAAAACACTCCTCATACTAATGATAAAAAAATTACAACATAAAATTCTGCCCAACTCATGGAAGATCCATGTTGAAAAGATGCAGAATTTGGTAATTACTAACTGGTTTATACAGTATTTATTTTTATTTATTTAATGGCAGATATCCACATGATCTCTTAAAGGAGCCAACTTTAAAGAACAAAGTGTTCTCATCTGTTTTCTTTCTATGACTTTAAAGATTAGGTGACACCTTATGTTTCCCTTCTTCCTCCTTCCTTCTTTCAGGGGACAATGGGAATGCATTAATAAGAACAGTGAACTTGGCATCTGAACCCTGGTGCTATTTGTATTAATTGAGTGAACTTAGGAAGTCACTTAATCCTTCTGAACTTCATTTTGTTACGTATTTTAACTTCATTACTAATCATTGCAAGGCAAGAATGGCAAGAAGCAGATGTTCGCTTCTAAGCCCTAGAAAGCTCTGATGCTTGTGAGTGGGATACGATATTTCAAGAATCAACCAATGTGTTTTTATTTGCAGTATTTCCTCCTCAATTCTACCCATTTGTCCATTTGGGCAGTCATATTGTTTATTCAAGGAAGTTCTGATAGAACAGAAGTGCAGAGAGAAAGAAAAGAGGCAATGTGTAGCTTATAACTTTCAAAACAGACTTTTTGAAACTTAGAACAGAGGTAAGCATTTGAGAAAAAAAGAAATTTTGTTTTAACAGCCTAGGATTCCAGCTACAAACAATAGATTTGAAAGAATACATGGATAGTCATAGTGAGATTTTTTTCTCCTACTTTATCACTGGGCCTCCAATACTGGGAAATAGAAGGGGAAGAAGAGGAGCAAGAGATAAACAGAAATTGGTGGGTCTTGGAAACTGTAAACTCCTGCCTGTACCCCAGGCCGAGTACTTCAGGTTAGGGAGCATAATGGAAATTTTAGAAGAGCTTGGGGAATCCCAGAGCTGAGAACACCTGTGTCATGCTTTTAAGAGAGATCTAGAGGCAACAAATGCAGAACTCCCTGCAACCCAGTGTGAACAAAGAACAATATAGTAGAGAGCCTTGTAGTATCTCTGTGCCCAGTGTGTTGTGGAGAGCTGCCAAGAGATTGAGAGAGCCAAACTAAGATATATTTGAGGTCTTATGATTAGAGTGAAGTAAACTGCACAGTGAATGGGAGATAGCCAATGTCCAATGGGGATACAGAAATCTCAGCAGACTCCAGCATTATCCTTTCATGACCAGATACCCATAGCCCTAGATGTCTTGAGATTCAAATACTTTTTAGGAATTAAGTATGACTGTAACATAAGGGATAGGAGACTCTAAATTCACAAAGCAACCCCTGGAATGACTGAGGATTGCCTTAATATTGCAGAAATTAGGTTTCCACCAAACAGCAAAATTGGTACGAATAAGATAGTTCTTTACATGTCAGAAAAATACACATTTCTTGACCACATGAGTTTGAGGTACGAGAATTTGTGCCTACTTACATTTTGTACTTAACGTTAAGTGCTATTTGGGACTTCTATTCAAGTCCTCATTGAATTCCTATAGATGAAACTAATCTTTCTGCTTTCAGCTTCTACGAGAATTGGAAAGGGCATTAAGAAGGTTGCACCACTGCTCCCAGAATAGTATTTCCCCTCTGCGGTTGCTGAAGAAAAAGACTCCCCACCCTACACTGGGCTACTCCTCCCAGGTCCTCACCCTCTGGCCCCTTCTTCAACATAGGGGTGAGTTTGTTGGTGGACTCACCTGTTTCTGTGGACAATCTAGTTCGAGTACTTCTTTTTTCAAAAATCATGCTTAAAGCCTTGCCTTGCAATAAAGGCAAATACTGAAAATCAAGGACAAGAATACAATTAAGATGAAAATCCTATATATTGGAATATATCTAATATCAAGGATTCCTAGGATTATATTTCAAAATTTATTCTTTACATTATCAAAATATAGAATAATTAATCACTGCTTCCAAATAAGTATTCAAATGTCACTTAAAAAGTGAAGTTAAAGGTTTTTTTTTTTTAATCTTCTATACAAATGGGGAAAGGGAACAGGAACTCTCACAGATTATTGAGATATAATTAGAAAGTATTATTAGTTGCTTTGGGTTCAGTCTGAACACTTGTTCAAAGTATATTAATATTTCACACTGGAACCACTTTCTTACTTAAATCTATGTAAGTCCCCATCAGCATTCAATGACCTAGAAGATGCTAGGTTTGGAAATGTTTTCTCAGCTAAGAGCATGCTACCCTGTCACAAAATGGGGCACTAAGTCTCCTAAAGATGAAGCCTCAGAGTGTCAGCTACACTTTCATTATGCATCCTCATAGGAGTGCAAAGGATTTGTTTCTGAAAGTCATGTGGAAACAATCTGGAGAGTTTGGTGTGGGGTGGGATTCTTCTTCCTTCCTCTTCTATAGATGGACTTTCCTGATAGGATGAACTCAGGAACAAATAGATTCCTGCAAGTTAAACATCTTCACACACAATGTAAAGAATAAAGGCCTGGGATCTTGGGGGACTTTTTCTCCTTATTTCAGATCTTCTAAAGGAACACCATGCTGTAACAGCTGCAGTCACTCTGTTTTCAGTATGTTCATAGGAACTTGAAGAGCTCATGAACTAGATAAGAAAATCAAGGTTGTGTGAAACTCTCTCAACCCATAACTAAGTTTTTAAAAAAGTTTTTAAGCAAGCTTGGAATACAAAAATGATTTCACAATTAAGCAGTCTAAATGAAGCCACTGCATTAATTGTGTTGCAAACATAAATTGCTCAAAATGCTGAATAATGATTATAGCTAAGCACCATATCCCATCTTTTCTCCTACTTGGTTATTATTTAATTGTTTTTTCACTAATCTTAATTTTTAAAACATTGTCACATCATTGTAAACTTTTGACATTATCCTAATGATCATATATCTGATACCTATTCGCAATCAAAATTTGTAGAAAAATATATCATCCTTATTTTTAACTTGATAGAAAATGCACAGAGAAAAGAAAGGAGGTATAAAAATATAATCTTTCCAAAGAATGATTCTTTAAGTTCTGATCCAGTCAATAATGAATTTCAACATTCCACATGAAAGAAGTGCAATGATTTGTCATTAAATAACTTATTTTTATGCTTTTTATATTCCTGTACACTCAGTGATAATCAATTACCTTGACTGTGTGGTTTCATTTCTTGCTACTGTTTAGGAATTTTAATGTTTTCTTTTGCCTCTTTCTTTGTAAGGCTGATTTTTAAAAAGCTGATTGGTAGTAATGGAAGGTGAAAATGCTACATACCTCTCCTTTCTGTTTTATCCTAAATTTCAAATCTGCTGATAGCCATAGCATATATTTAATTTCTTCTCCTGTAAAGTCCTTTAGAGTGAGGAGGTCACGACCCTTGAGCTGTACTTTATTTTGTAGTGGTTGACCACATCTAAAAAAAAGAAAGAAAAAGAGAAATATATATTTAAGAAACATCATGTCCTGTGATGACTCATTGTTTTATTTTCAAAACAAAATAGTAAATCACATGTAGCTTCATGTATTTCTGCAAAGTGCTAATGCACTGGAATTGATATGGCTGTGGTTGACATTTTAGATATTCTGTATTTTGATTGTTGATAGAAAAAAATTTGAAGAGAGAAATTGAATTCTTATTTGCTGCAAATAGCCATATGAATGGCTTTGTCACTTACTAGTTGTGCAACTTTGGGTAACTTAACCTCTCCCTTATAGGATTTGTTGTTAGAATAAAATAATTTATTACATGGAAATCAGACAGTGTTGGACATATAATAAACATTTGATAAAGTTTAGCTATTACTATTGAAACCATTAGATTGTTCAATCAGAATTTGTAATATACATACAATAGAAAAAAAGGGTTATTTTTTTTCCCCTATTGCCCTTCAAACCTATTCGAGATTTGTTCTTTTTACTTGTCCCTGGTCAAATACAATGGACCTGGTGGCTTTTGTGGTAACTTTCAGGGGAGGGGGGAGTCCTCTACTTGCTTGATTCCCTCAAAGAGTCTCAGTAGAATGATGTGTAATAATAAGAATGATTTTTCAACTTTAAGAGATGTACTGCAAGTTAATACCTTTTGCCTTCCAGTTCAAGCCTAACTCAAGCTGGCCTCCTCTATAAGCAGAAGAGGGACCGCAAGCTGTTTCCCTCTGATTTTCTGCCATCAGTTCATTCATGTAAAGCCAACAGAAGGTGAGGAGTTAAGGGCCAGGCAAACTCCGGTTCTGTTTTAGCAATCTAGCATTGATGTAGATGCCTGAGTCTGACACTTTCTCTCATGGGGTGCTTTTCAGGGTCACTTGGAGTACTCTCTCATCTGGGAATTTCTCACAGCAGTCCTTGATGGTGGATAATTACATCTCTGCCATCCAAGAGGCTACCTCTGGACTCTTCCTGCTGACATCTCCCCACTTCCTCAGCAGTCGCTTGGTCATGATGTGAAATACTACCATGCTAGGTCTCTTGAGTGTTCCATGTTGGTTCAGAAGAAGCTCTTCATGTCCTATGCTCTTACAAGAGTAAGGGTCATCCCAGTATAGACTTCTCTTTTTTTCTGCCATAAAACAGCTACCATCCAGTCCCTCTTACTTAAAATTTCCCAGGTAGAGACTTGAGATTAGTGTATTGTGTCTACAAGCTCTCCCATTCATTGATGCCATTGGAGCCAGGTCCCTAGGCTTGAGATGAGGAAAGAGTACCCCTCTATGTAGGATGCATCGTACACTTCAAAAGTGCTCTTCTAACCTACTACCTGTTTCTTGGTTTCTGCATACATTTTAGAAGCTGCAAGAAGTCACAGATGCATTGCAAAATTAACTCTTAAGTATATTCTTTGCAAGTCCTGTTTTAGTGATCCGGCATCTCATTTTGGAATGAAGGAAGACTCAGCACCTATTGGGCCTGGGCAGAAATTGGGACAGACAGTCCCATTTTAACATTCTGTTATATTGTGATGACAATAATTGTTATTTGGAATGATCAGTATATAAAATGGACAGCATTTGTTCTTTCAGTATTCCCAGTGTTATTTCTACTTAACAATAACTAGTGATATATATCATCAGAAATTGTGAATAACCAAGGGCAACTTGTGGTTTACCACATGTATTAAACATTAATTTTACTAGGAGTAGAACAACTGTCACAAAATGATCATGCTTAAATTCCAGCCTAAGAACAGAGCTTGGGCTACTTGAGATAAAGAATGAATTCTCTGATAGGATTTATTTATATCCTTTTGCAATGATGATAATAAGATAATAGGTATGAAAATCATAAATTCACTCAATTTGTTGTTTATACTGCATGATGTGAAATAACTTTAAACAAATGAATATTTCTCTAAATACCCAACTTTCTGGCAGAGTTGATTTGTTCATTTATTATTCAATAGGCAAGTAGATTTTCTTCAGTAGATCTTTTGTGATATTAAACCCTTCAAAGATTTGAGTTATTAAGGAAACTAACTTACATGACGATGGTTTGTATGTCAGTTGGCTAATGGTTGATGGAGTGATTTAATAGAAGGTCCTAATGACATATTCAACTTCAATAGAAAGCAATGTTTTCAACTTGTGTGTGAATCAAAATTTCAGTTCACATTTCTATTTCAGAGATAAGCCATTTTTTAAACTTTTAAAATATGTGACTCATATATTTTCCAAATGGAAATTTCTTTAAAGCATCAATCCTCAGCTTTTTTACTACAGACACTTCATATTTAAAAAATTTGAAATGGATCTACAATACATACATATTAGTTTATATTATATGTGTTAGTATCCTAATAGATTATGTACATAACAAAACATAAATTAAAATAAATGAATAATTAAAAGTTTAGACGAAGAAGAACCAAATATTTAAAAACTAAACTGTAAATATGAAAAATATATTGCTGGTTAAAGAAATTTCTAGAATAGACCTTCATTTTTTTCCTTCTATGGGAACCCTAGTAAAAAACTTACAAAATGGTGTCCAAGATCTGGACAGTAGTAGCCAGCGATTTAATAACTTTAGAGACATGGCATGAGGCAGGAAATTTGTTTTTACATATGTAGTTTGGTTATGTGTTTGGTTCTGATAACATTAATTAATGCTAAATATTAAGCAATACTTAGACTATGCAAATACTGATATTATTGAGAAGCAAACCATCTGACTGATATTCATGCATTTTCTAGGGTCAACTGGATTTGTTTTCTGAGGATCTGCAAGCAGGTTTAACATGTCTGGCCTGGAATGGAGGCATGGCAGCTTCATCTTTCCAAATGCACATTTAGGGGAGTTTTGAAAATATTTCTTTCTTCTGGAATAAAGTACAAGCAACATAAAATCATAGAAGATAAACTCTCTTGATTCTGTGTCTTACAATAATACATTAATATTCCTTGGCTTAACACTTCCTCCAATATTATTTTAAAAGGGGAAATACTTTGCTGGAAAGCTCTGCTCCCCAGATTCAAGAATTTGGGAATCATCACTATAGCTGTTGAACTCATATCTATCAACAACAGGAAAACAACCTATGTGATAATTTTGAGGCTTTATTTTTTGCCTGGAGCTCAAGCAATATTTTTCTGTTATTTTGGAGTCCACAAAAGCTGAGTCTCTGAACTGCCACACTGAAGAGATTCAATACCCTCCTCCAATCTCAGTCCATGTAGGGTTTTGCTTTATCTATTCCCTTCTAAATAATCATGGGACTACATGTTTCATTTAAGAAAATATTACAGATCTTAAAATTGTATTGTTGTTGAATCACAGAGAAAAAGAATTAAAAGTGAAAATTTTGCAGGGAACTAAACTATTTTCTCCCTTTTCCATGCAAGGAAATCAGAAAATAATGGTGAAAGAGGAGGCCCAACAACACCTTCAACTACTTCAGAAAAGCTACAACCCTGCCCTGGCCTGGTAGCTCAGTTGGTTGAAATGTTGTCCTGCTACCAAGGTTGTGTGTTTGATCCCCAGTCAGGGCACATAGAAGAATCAACCAGTGAATGCACAAATAGGTGGAGCAACAAATTTGATGTCTTTTTCTCTCTCTCCCATCCCCTCTCTAAAATCAAAAAAATAAAAGTGTTTTAAAAAGATCCAATGTCTAGCCCTTATTATTACCCCAATGGAAGACAAATTGGGGTTTTCTCAAATTTGTCCTTACACACTTCAAAAAGTTTCTAAGTTGGAGGTGTGGATAGAGTTCATTTTAGGGTTAAGGTTAATGTTCTGCTGTTGAGATTACATTATGAGATGCTGCTTTTTTATTTTCACATTGACAGATTTGAGTTTAAACGTAGAAAAAAGACACAAACATCCTGCATGAATCTTCCTTTTTGTCCAGACCTTTCATTTTCAAATTTATATAGCAACAGAAACTTTATTTCAAATTATTTTTCTTAGACTACAAGTGCTCAGAAGAATATCTCTTTGTGAGTGTAGTCACCAAATGGCAGCAGCTGATAATGTTGCCCTGGAATTGCACTTCCAATAAATGTTTACCAGAAAAGCTTTTTATTTCAGACAGTTCTGGCTTTGAATTGTAGTGTGGGACTGTAAATAACCATTAAATCTGAATAATCAATGGGGAAAATTACAATTATTCTGTGACTTTTAAAATTTTGTCAAAACATTAAAAAGTCTGTTGTTGTCAGTATAAATACATGGGAGAAATTAAAAGGATAGTAAAACATATATAGAGAGAGTACTCTGTAATTTAAAACATTAAAAACATTGAGAATTATAGTGTTTTATTTCTTTGAAAAACTGTCAAGTATTTTCAAGAGTGCATGTTATCTCCTTATTGTATAAGTTAAGATACTGAGCAAAAATCCTTTCTGTACTTTGGCAAATTATCATATTCCTAAGTTTGAATCAACTTCCGCCATTTATCCTTTGCATTTTCAATGTTGTGAAATATGACTGAAAATTCCTTTATTTATTTGTTTTATATTTTATTTACTTTTAGGGAGAGGGGAAGGGAGGGAGAAAGAGAGGGAAAGAAATATCAATGTGTGGTTGCCTCTCACACACCCTCTACTGGGGACCTGGCCCACAACCCAGGCATGTGCCCTGGCTGGGAATCGAAGCAGTGACCCTTTGGCTCGCAGGCTGGCATTCAATTCACTGGGCAACACCAGCCAGGGGGAGAATTCTTTTAATGTGAGGTGTTTTACTGGTGACACTTCCTCTGGAACATCTTCATACTTTTTGTCACAAACACTTTTTTCATTTATGTCAATAAGTTTATCTTCATTAGGTTCCACTGGCTGCATATCCAGAGCCTCTCAAACAGTAGTAGGGTCAACAATCCCACAGTCATAATTCTTCATAAATACATTAACATTTGATTCAAATTTAACTACCAGTGCTATTTTTTGTTTATCTGCTGCACTTTTATCTTTGTCAGACAATTCCTCCTTTCAATTATCCATTTTCATAAAACGTCACATGTGTTCAAAAGTGGGCAGCACAACTATGCTTTTTGCCATATGTATGTGAACTGAATAACAGATGCACAGTGACCAATCACCAACAGATTTTGAAAGAAGGAATGTGATTGTTCACTGATCGTGATGTGCATCTATTATTCACATAGTGATTTGTGAACTGAAGAGCTAACGATGAAATTTTTACTTTATGCAAGTACTCACAATTAACATACCATGACAACTGAAATTTAAACTGTGTACTTCAAATACTGGACTTATTTAACTAAACTGTAGTAATTGTAATTTCTACATATTGGAACCACGCAAAGGAAGGACTGCCTGTATTCCAAATATTTTCCCATTATAAGATTATTTTTTAAAGATTTTATTTATTTATTTTTAGAGGGAAGAGAAGGAAGTGAGTAAGAGAGGGAGAGAAACATAGATGTGTGATTGATACATTGATTGGTTGTCTCTCAGATGCCCCGAACTGAAGACCTGGCCAGCAACCCAGGCATGTGCCCTGACTGGGAATCGAACCAGTGACTTTTTGGTTCACTGGCTGGCACTCAATTCACTGAGCCACACCAGCAAGGGCCCCATTGTAAGATTCTTATATGCCATTCCTTCTGTCCTCTGAGTTCTCAAGATGGGCTTTTTGTCTTCCTTAGGCTGGAGGCTTAAATACCACCTCCTATGAGATTCCTTCCCTGACTGTACTGTGTAGTCTCCATTTTGTCTTCATTTTGTTCATAATACTGATCACAACAATTTTTAAATATATACGTATGTTTCTGTTTATTGCTTACATTTTTATCTTCCCATTGGATTATATGATTCATGATGTCAGGGTCCCTGACATCATGGATCCTGCCTGTTATATTCATTAATATTTATGCAGTGCTTATTGAAATGACTGGTATATAATAGGCATTCAATAAATATTTCTTAAGTAAATGGCTGAATGAATGTCTCTGGGGCAAAAGTAAATCAATTTGTATAAGAAATTCAGCAGATTTCCAGGAATTAATTTAGAGATTTGTTGTGATGGATTTTCAATGCTGTGACCAAGATCTGATGATAAAAGAACCCCAAATGCCCAAAAACAAAATTAATGTTGAGGCAAGAACAAGTATGGGCCTAGCGTTTTGCTAAAGCTGAAGTCCCCTAGGGCTCAACCACTCTAGTACAGTGCTTGCATTACTGAGAATAATAGATAGCCATATGCATGTGAAACAAGGAAGTTTTAACCTTGGATCCTAAGTGCAACATTCTGAGTCAAGTGCAAAAACCTGGAAAACTGATGAGAGGACATGATGGCACAAGTTCTTGCCCATGGCAGCATGAGGGCCAAATCCAAAGTACCTTGATAGTGAACTATATGGATATTTGATTCTCTCTGTCCACTAACCTCTTTTGGACATAATAAGTCCCCAGGATTCTTGGGGACAAAAAGGGTTAGAATGTCATACTGGTATGAGAGGGCTTCAGTGATTAACTAGAAAACTTAAAAAAAGTGCATCTTAAGTGGTAAAGGGGGTTATACTGTTTACACAATTGAAAAATCATTACAGTAGTCACCACCTTTCTCAATCCTATCTAGGAGGTGGGGCAGGAAATGTTTGCTTGGGAAAAAGAGCTGTGTTTTATAGATACCAGGAGCTAACCAGGAAAATTCATCACTAGAAGGAAAGCAAACACAATAGTTCCAGTTTAAACTCTTATCCTGTTTACTATCTCCTCATAGCACCCCACCTTCGCTCCAAAATGAGACCGCCACACCTCTTTCCTAAACTCCTTAAGCTGTCACAGGGGTGGGGGTTTAGGGGAGACTAAATGAAAGAAGGTGAAGGGAATTAGCCAAAGAATATATATGTATGACCCATGGACACAGACAACAGTCAGTGTAGTGAGGGCCTGAGGGAAGAGTAGAGAGGGCAAGGGGAAGTGGGCAAAAGCAGGGAAAATGGGGCCATCTGTAACAGTGTAAACAATAAAAATAAAATTCAATAAATTACAGTAAAATAGAAGAGCTGCACAGTTTCACCATGCTGAAATGCCTCCACCACGGGCCCCTTTTTCCCTATTCCTTATCGAGTAGTTCTTACTTTCTGGTGATAAACCCACACTGGAAGTAGCCAATTAAAACCACTGGTATAAATGGCTATTAAGTTCTCCTAGAGACCCCATGCTGCAGTTGGAGGCAGCCTAATCTGGTTCAGGAGCATCCAGACCGGGGCCAGAGTTACTATTTTATTGTTTCCATAAAATGCAGGGTCTTCTTGTACTTAAATGTGTCTCCTTGGTAAATCTGACCTAAATCACATTATCATTCTTCAGCCAACACATAATAGAAAGATATAGTATTGTAGAAAACAATGTGAACCATGTACAGATTTTCTGGCAAAACCATCACTGTCATTACAACCTGATCAAAACCAGAATTTTGAAAAAGGCAAGGCTAGTTCCTTACATTAATTTTATCCTTTGAAAAAATAATTATAGTGATTTCTCAACCCCAAACCACTGAATGCTAAGAAGTTAAGCCAAGGTAATAGTAGATCCTTGTGTTAGCTTTACCCAAATACCTTCCCAGCTAGAAAATGGAAGAGTATTCTCTATTGGAATAATGAAAGTTTTATTACTAGAATCTACATTTTCCAACTCTGGTAAATTGTTTGGAGGTTGGGGAGAGACCTGGATATGTTCCCCTGTATAATTGTATTTTGTTAGAAGAAAAAGTGCTCGATTTGAGTAAAATGTGGTCAGTCAGAAAAAGACTTTGCCAGAGTAGGAAAAAATTCAGTGTTAAATGATATTTTGATCATTGTGGAGAATTTGAGATAAAGACTTTAGCTTCTGGAGGCATAAGAGAGGGCCAAAGGCTCCTAATGCCGAGGTTTTGGTGTTACTTTAATGTCGGAGATGGATACAAAGTTAAGGCTTATTTTCTTTGTTGTTGTTGTCGTTGTTATTGCTGTTGTTGTTGCTGTTACTGAGATATTTTGGCTATACCTAAAAAAGGGATATTGTGCAAGGGTACATTGGCCAACTTGAACAATCTGGAAGGATCAAAGTAATCACAGCAGTATAATGAATAGAACATTGGTTTTGAATTCAAATTCTACCCCTAGTTCAACTATGACCTTTGCAAAGTAATTTCCCATCCTTGGCCTCACTTTCTCATTTGAAAAACTAAGAAAATGTACTAAAACTCAGTGGTCCTATATGTCTTTGTCTTCTACAACATTTATAAGCACAAGATTTCCTATGGGCTGTACTGGAGTCATCAAAATCTCAGTAGCCTAACGTTAATTCTGTTTCTTTCTTTCTCTCTCTCTTTCTTTCTCTCTTTCTTTCTTTCTTTCCTTTCTTTCTTTCTCAAAAGGCATATTACAATGCATACAAAAGACAGTGACTTTGTTTTCACAAAACTCTTGAATCTGACCCTACTGATTTGATCCTACTGAATCAGATCTTATTGAATCTGATTTGAGAAAAGCAAAAAAAAAAAAAAAAAAAAATTCCAAACTTATTTTATGATTAACAACAATAATAATAATTCATTAATAAAAATCTACTTGAAAACTTTCTCACTGTTGCCACATACTCACATGTGGTATAAATTACTATTGATAGCTGGGTGACTATGTGGTTTCTAAAATGTCTAAGACTATCAATATTATAAAACTGTGAAACTTCCCCTCATCTGAAAATTGAAGAGTGAGATGATGTTTGGCTTTGTGCTGACCTACTATGAAAGGGTTGGAAACACAAAACTGATGAAAATCTGTAGCTGTCTCTACTTCTTTTATCTTAGTTAAATTACTAAATTTCTAAAAATAACAAACTGGAAATAAAACTCAAATTCTACTGTTGACAAAGGGGAATATTTAAACATCATTTCATTCCTGCTCTCATGCCCTGAAGTTAAGAAATAATGTTTTATTAAAAGCATTCATTTTTAGTTATGAAAGAAAATGTGATAATCAATGAGGATTGTTTTTTCTCCTCTATGCAAAAACATGGATAGACTGTATCCACGTGTGTAGCTGGGCATGAGCGTGGGATGAAGGGAACATAATGAGTTATGTAAGCCCTCAGAGAGGTCTGGAATGAAATACCTGAAAACCAGTCACCTCCAGCTCCAATCCATAACCTCTACAGAATTGGGTGGCTTAGCTCAATATTCTCTGAAGAAATTTCTATTTGTGAGATAAAATTGAACTGCACTTACAAAGTGGTCTTCTCTGATAAAGAAAAAGAGCTTTAGTGGTTTCTTTAAAAGATATAAGTGGTTTCCCTAATAGGCAACACATCATAGGACACTGTGTATTATCCAAACACAGCCAGGCTCTAGAGCCTCATTTGTGAGAAGAAAAGACTATGGATTTGGTGTTTTTGGTGGTCTTGGTGTCTGATCTTATTGATTTTGTAAAAACAAATAATAATAACTAACAAAAAATGACTGATCCAGGAGCCATCATGGATGGTTTCAGCTTCACTTAAGCTGTTATTTTATCATGTCTATGGTAACATGGCTTCTCACTTCAAAACTGTGCAGCCCCTGTTTCGTGGCATTGTGAAACCCTAACTACATGTTTCCTATAACTCTCTAGTAGTAAACTTATGTGGTAGGTTTTGTAACAAAGAAGGATGTTCCATTTTTCCCAGGAGAGATGTGGGGACTGTCAAATATTTGTTGAAGGCTGAAAATCAAAGTAAAAGTACAATACAGGCCGAGATGACAGGGAGCTCTTCTCTGTTGTTAAGGGGTCATCAAAGACTATAGGTCTTATTAGAGATTGGCAATTCTGAATTTATCTACCTGGCAGCTAGTGTAGCTAACTAAAAAAATAGAAAAGAAAAATAGCCATGGTACATGAGAATGACACCATTTCAATATTATCTCATTTTTCAATAGATAGTCATGCTCTTAACTTCCTAATAACATGGGTGATTTGATGCTTTCACATTTTCAAATGGCATACTTTTGTCTCAGCCCTCATTCACTATGACAGATGGTAAACCAGGATTTTCAGAATTATAGTCTGGTGCAGCTGGATGCAGACAACAGAATATTAGTAAATATGAAAAAGCCCAAATATCTTGAAGAGGTTTTGCAAAATTTATAATAATTATTTTTAAAAATCAGTAATCACTGTACTTTGCAAAGAATATATGTTTAAGTTCCAAGCTTTGGTATTATTTATTTAGCTGATTGTCTTCAGCTCACTGATGACTCTGTTAAAAACTATGGAATATGAGGAGAGAAAGGAAGATGGTGGCACGGTAGGAGGAGGAAGATTCCACTTCCCCCTACACACGGGAGAAAAACCTAGCTGATCTACAGAGGAACAGAGCAGACAGCCAACAGTACCACAGCATATATGAAAATAGGAGATCAAAATCTATAGCGGACATTGAAAAACCAGATGGTAAGGAGAATTCTTCAGGACAATAAGAGCCCAGGGATCAGAGCTGAGACCAGGGAGACTGAAGCCCCAAGCCTGGTGCTTGCTGGGTCTGCCACAGGACTCTAGGGAGGATGAGAGGTCAACTGCTCGATCCCAGCCAAACAAGGGTTGCACAGCAATGGGAGAGACCTGATTGCTTGAAGTCACAGAGAGAGAAGTTAAGGTCTGAGTGGCAAACACACTGGGGCTATGAGCACCCACGCATAGCCCTGGGTGGAGTGAACACCAGAGCCCGTGCGACCACAGGCACCCACAACCAGAGGAGGGGGCTTTGTGGAAGACCCATAGCCCATGCCGGGAACCCAGGGAGTGTGAGTGATCTGTGGGAGAATCAGAGCCCACGCATGTGAACCCAGGGAGTGCACACGATCCATGGGAAACTGGGAGCTCACACCTATGAACTTAGGTCAGTACTTACACCACAGAAACACTGAACCCACACTCATAAACTCGGGCAGTGCATGCACTGCGTAGGAGAACCGGAGCTCAAACCTGTAAACATGGGGAGTGTGCAAAATCCGTGGGAAACCTGGAGCTCACCCCGTGAACCCAGGGTGAGTGAGCAAAATGCAGGAAACCAGCAGAGCCCACACTCATAAACTCCTGCAGTGTACAGACTCCATAGGAAACCCGGAACCCGCACCCATAAACCAAGGACCATGCACGCACCTGGTAGGAGACCCAGAGCTCACACCCGTAAACCCCGTGGAGTGCTTGATCCGTGGGAGACCCAAGCTCACACCAATAAACTCGGGTGCACGCTCCACAGCAGGCCCAGAGCCCATACCCTGAGGCCCTGTGCAGAGAGGCACCTGGCTAGCCCTGGAGAGAGTAGCTCAAAGTTGACTGAGTGCTGAACAGGGAGAAAAGTAATACCGTCACCACTGTTGCAGCCAGCAAGACCAGAAAAACTGGCTTGGCAAGTTTGAAACCAGCAAGAGGTGTTTGTTTTTTTCCCCAAATTATTATTTTTATTATTTTTTAAATTATTTTTTACCTTTTTTACCCCTAAATTCCTTTTGCTTCTCTATACTTCTTTCTTGATTTATTCCTTCTTCCTTTCTTTCCAATTTTATCACTTCTTCCTTTCCTCTTTTTTCATTTTTTTTCTCTTTTCTCTTTTTAAATACCCATGAGTGAGACAAAAAAAAAAAAAACCTGGAACTGTGAAAAAAACAGAGTTGGTCCCAAAGAGGGGGCATCCCAACAGCTGAGGAAGTGGAAGCTGTGAACACCAGAATACCCGAAGGAGACAGCACCACTGAATCTCACAGGTATTCTACAACAGAAGTTCACACCATAAACCCAGGGAGACAGAACAGATCAATTTAAGAAGCTGAAGCTAACAAGAAGAGTCTCACAAACAATGGGAAGACAAAGAAACAATCCCCAAATGAGAGGAAAGGAGGAAGTCTCAGAAAGAATACTAAATGAAACAGAGGCAACTCAACTATCAGATATTGAGTTCAAAGCAATGGTTGTCAGGAAGCTCCATGACCTCTCAATGAGCAACCAGGAACTACAGAGAAGCTACAATGAACTCACTGCAAACTATATCAACATGAAAAAGAAAATAGAAACTATCAACAGCGGCCAAGAGGAAATGAAGAATACAATTTCTGACCTGAAGAATACAGTAGAAGGGATCAAAAGCAGAATCAATGAAGCAGAAGATCGGATCACCAAGATCGAATACAAAGTAGAAA
This sequence comes from Anoura caudifer, assembly GCA_004027475.1. Lineage (NCBI taxonomy): Eukaryota > Metazoa > Chordata > Mammalia > Chiroptera > Phyllostomidae > Anoura > Anoura caudifer. The sequence continues at coordinate 68,646 of PVKU01003661.1, read as the reverse complement.
AAAATACCCAGAAAGAGCAAGAAACAGAAAAGAGGCTCAGAAAGAATGAAGAGGGATTAAGAGAAATGCAAGACAATATGAAATGTAATAATATCCATATAATAGGGATACCAGAAAGAGAAGAAGAAGAGCAAGGGATAGAAAACCTCTTTGAAAAAGTAATGCTGGAAAACTTCCCTAATTTGATGAGAGAAAAAGTCACACAAATCCAGGAAACACAGAGAGTCCCAATCAAGAGGAACCCAAAGAGGCCCACTTTAAGACACATCATAATTGAAATGGCAAAATTCCAAGACAAAGAGAGAATCATGAAGGAAGCAAGGGAGAAACAGGAAGTAACATACAAGGGAGCCCTGATAAGGTTAGCAGCTGACTTCTCAATGGAAATGTTCCAAGACAGAAAAGAATAGCAAGGAATATTCCAAGGAATGAGAACCAAAGACCTGCAACCAAGACTACTTTACCCAGCAAGGCTCTCAATCAAGATAGAAGACCAAGTAAGGAGCTTCCCAGACAAAAGAAGGCTAAAAGAATACACGTCTACAAAACGAGTTCTTCAAGAGATACGGAAGGGACTGCTTTAAGGAAAGGAAGGAAACGTGTGTGTGTGGGGGGGAACCCAAGTACGAAAATGGCAATGAATAAGTACCTATCAATAATGACCTTAAATGTAAATGGGTTAAATGCTCCAATCAAAAGACATAAAATAGCTGAATGGATAAGAAAGCATGACTCACACATATGCTGCCTACAGGAGAACCACCTCAGGACAAAAGACATACACAGACTCAAAGTGAAGGGTTGGAAACAAATTTTCCAAACAAATGGACAAGGAAAATAAGCCAGGGTAGCAATACTCATATCAGACAAAATAGACTTCAAAAGGAGAGCCATAAAGACAGACCCAGAAGGTCACTTCATAATACTCAAGGGAAGAATCCACCAGAAAGACATAAACATTGTAAGTATATATGCACCCAACATAGAAGCACCTAAATACATAAAGAAAATCTTTGAGGACTTCAAGAAAGATATTGACAGCAACACAATTATAGTAGGGGATTTTAACACCCCACTGTCAAAAATGGACAGATCTTCCGAACAAAATATCAACAAAGATATTGTGGCATTGAACAACACTCTAGATGAAATGGACTTAGCTGATATATATAGAGCCCTTCATCCCAAAGAAACTAAATACACATTCTTTTCAAATGCACATGGAACATTTTCAAAGATAGACCACATGATAGGACACAAAACAAGCCTCAACAAATTCAAGAAAATTGAAATCATACCAAGCATTTTCTCTGACCACAAGGGACTGAAACTAGAAACCACCCCCAAGGGGAAAAACCCAAAACCCTCAAAATCATGGAGACTGAATAGCATGCTATTAAACAATGAATGTGTCAAGAATGAAATCAGGGAGGAAATAAGAAAGTTTCTGGAAACAAATGAAAATGAACTCACAACAACCCAAAACTTATGGGACACAGCAAAGGCAGTCCTCAGAGGGAAGTGCATAGCAATATAGGCCTACCTAAAAAAGACAGAAACATCTCAAACAAAGAACTTAAACCTACACCTACTAGAACTCAAGGAATAACAACAAAGACAGCCCAGAGAAAGTAGAAGGAAAGAAATAAACAAGATCAGAGCAGAATTAAATGACATAGAGACTAAAAGCACAATTCTAAGGATCAATGAATCCAGGAGCTGGTTCTTTGAAAAGATAAACAAAGTCAAGAAGCCATTAAGCAGGCTCATCAAGACAAAAGGAAAGAGGACCCAAATAAACACAATCAGAAATGAAAGGGAAGAGATTACAACTGACACCACAGAAATACAAAGGATTGTAAGAAATGACTATAAAGAACTGTATGCCAAGAAATTGAAAACCTAGGTAAAATGGACAAATTTCTAGAAAAATATAATCTCCCACAACCCAATGAAGAAGAAGCAGAAAGCCTGAACAGAACAATAACAGCAGATGAAATTGAAACAGTAATCAAAAATCTCTGAACACACAAAAGCCCTGGACCAGATGTTTTCTCAGGAAAATTCTACACAGCATTTAAGGAAGAGCTAAGCCCTATCCTTCACAGACTATTCCAAAAAATCCAAAATGATGGAAGACTCCGAAACTCTTTTTATGAAGCCAGCATCATTCTAATCCCAAAACCAGACAAAGACACAACAAAGAAAGAAAACTTCAGGCCCATATGGCAGATGAACATAGACACTAAAATCCTCAACAAAATATTGGCAAACTGCATCCAACAATAAATTAAAAAGATCACACCATGACCATGTGGGATTCATCCTAGGAATGCAAGGATGGCTCAATATTCACAAATCAGTAAATATAATACATCACATAAACAAAAGCAAAGACAAAAATCACATGATCATAACAATAGATGCAGAAAAAGCATTTGATAAGGTACAACACCCATTTATGATAAAAACACTCAGTAAAGTGTGAGCAGAAGGAGCATTCCTTAACATAATAAAGGCCATGCATGAGAGACCTAAAGCCAATATCATACTCAACAAGCAAAAACTAAAATGTTTTCCACAAAGATGAGGAAAAAGACAAGTTTGTCCACTTTCACCACTTCTATTCAATATAGTATTGGAAGTCTTAGCCACAGTGATTAGACAAGAAAAGTAAAGAAAAGGCATCCAAATAGGAAAGGAGGAAACAAAACTATCATTGTTTGCAGATGACATGATAGTGCACATAGAAAATCCTATAGACTCAGCCAAAAAGTTGCTCAACCTAATAAATGCATTTGGCCAAACAGCCGGATACAAAGTCAATAACCAGAAATCAAAGGCATTTCTCTATGCCAACAATGAAAGAGCAGAAGCAGAAATCAAGAGAAAAATCCCATTCATTATAGCAAAAAGAAAAATAAAATACCTAGGAATAAACCTAACCAAGGAGGTAAAAGGCCTGTAGGCAGAAAACTACACAACACTAAAGGAAGAAATCAAGGAAGACACAAACAAATGGAAGCATATACTGTTTTCAAGGATCGGAAGAATTAACATCATCAAAATGTCCATACTACCTAAAGCAATTTAAAAATTCAATGCAATACCTATTAAAGTACCAATGGCATATTTCACAGACATAGAACAAACACTTCAAAACTTTATACGGAAGTATAAATGACCTTGAATAGTTGCTGCAATTTTGAGAAAGAAGAGCAAAGTAGGAGGGATCACAATACCTGATACTAAACTGTATTACAAGGCCACTGTAATCAAAACAGCCTGGTACTGGCACAAAAACAGGCACATGGACCAGTGGAATGTAACAGAGAGCCCAGAAATAACCCCAAGTCTCTACAGTGAATTAATATTCGACAAAGGGGGCAGCAACATAAAATTGAGTAATAATAGCCTCTTCAACAAGTGGTGTTAGGAGAACTGGACAGCCATGTGCAAAAAATTGGAACTCGAGCACCAACTCACACCATACGCAAAAACAAATTCAAGGTGGATAAAAGATTTAAATATAAGCCGTGACACCATTAAAGTCTTAGAGGAGAACATAGGCAGGAAAATCTCAGCTATTTCATGCAGCAACATTTTTACTGATATGTCCCCTAAAGCAAGGGACATAAAGGAAAAAATAAACAAATGGGATCTCATCAAAATAAAAAGCTTCTGCATGGCTAAAGAAAACAGTATTAAAATAAAAAGAGAACCAACTGTATGGGAAAACATATTTGCCAATGATACCTCAGACAAGGGTTTAATCTCCAAAATATATAAAGAACTTATATGACTCCACTCTAAGAAGACAAGCAACCAAATTAAAAATTGGGCAAAGGACTTGAACAGACACTTCACCAAGGAGGACATACAGAAGATCCAGAGACACATGGAAAGATGCTCAATATCGCTAGCTATCAGAGAGATGCAAATTAAAACCACAATGAGATACCCCTTCACACTGGGAGAATGGCCATCATAAGCAAAGGACAAACAACAAGTGTTGGAGAGGTTGTGGAGAAAAGGGGACTCTAGTGCACTGTTGGTGGGATTGCAGACTGGTACAACAACTATGGAAAGCAGTATGGAATTTTCTCAGAAAACTAAAAATGGATATACCTTTTGACCCAGCAATCCCACTGCTAGGAGTATATCCCAAGAACCCTGAAACACCAATCCAAAAGAACCTATGCACCCCAATATTCATAGCAGCACAATTTACAGTAGCCAAGTGTTGGAAGCAACCTAGGTGCCCATCAGTAAATGAATGGATCAAAAAACTATGGTACATTTACACAATGGAATTCTATGTAGCAGAAAGAAAGAAGGAGCTCCTACCCTTTGCAACAGCATGGATGGAACTGGAGAGCATTATGCTAAGTGAAACAAGCCAGGTGGTGAAAGACAAATACCATATGATCTCACCTTTATTAGGAACCTAATCAAGCCATGGCAATTAGACAAGAAAAGGAAATAAAAGGCATCCAAATTGGAAAGGAGGAAATAAAGCTATCATTGTTTGCAGATGACATGATAATGTACATAGAAAATCCTATAGACTCGGCCAAAAAGCTGCTCAACCTAATAAATGAATTTGACCAAACAGCAGGATACAAGTCAATATTCAGAAATCAAAGGCATTTTTGTATACCAACAATGAAAGAGCAGAAGCAGAAGTCAAGGAAAAAATCCCATTTCATATAGCAAAAAGAAAAATAAAATACCTAGGAATAAACCTAACCAAGGAAGTAAAGGATCTATACTCAGAAAACTACAGAACACTGAAGAAAGAAATTAAGGAAGACACAAACAAATGGAAGCGTATACCATGTTCGTGGATTGGAAGAATTAACATCATTAAAATGTCCATACTACCCAAAGCAATTTACAGATTCAATGCAATACCTATCAAATTACCAACAACATATTTCACAGATATGGAACAAACGCTTCAAAAATTTATATGGAGTCATAAACCACCTCGAATAGCTGCTGCAATTTTGAGAAAGAAGAGCAAAGTAGGAGGGATCACAACACCTGACACCAGAATGTATTACAAGGCCACTGTAATCAAAACAGCCTGGTACTGGCACAAAAACAGGAACATGGACCAATGGAATAGAACAGAGAGTCCAGAAATAAACCCAATTCTCTATGGTCAATTGATATTCGACAAAGGAGGCAGCAACATAAAATGGAGTAAAAGTAGTCTCTTCAACAAGTGGTGTTGGGAGAACTGGACAGCTACATGCAAAAAAATGAAACTCGAGCACCAGCTTACACCAGACACAAAAATAAACTCAAGGTGGATAAAAGATTTAAATATAAACTGTGACACCATTAAAGTCCTAGAGGAGAACATAGGCAGGAAAATTTCAGACATTTCACGCAGCAACATTTTTACTGATATGTCCCCTGAAGCAAGGGACATAAAGGAAAGAATAAACAAATGGGATCTCATCAAAATAAAAAGCTTCTGCATGGCTAAAGAAAACAGTATTAAAATAAAAAGAGAACCAACTGTATGGGAAAATATATTCTCCAATGATACCTCAGACAAGGGTTTAATCTCCAAAATATACAAAGAAGTTACACGACTCCACTCTAAGAAGACAAGCAACCCAATTAAGAAATGGGCAAAGGACTTGAACAGACACTTCTCCAAGGAGGACATACAGAAGATCCAGAAACACATGAAAAGATGCTCAATATCGCTTGCTATCAGAGAGATGCAAATTAAAACCACAATGAGATACCACTTCACACCTGTCAGAATGGCCATCATAAACAAAGCAACAAACAACAAGTGTTGGAGGGGTTGTGGAGAACAGGGGACCCTAGTGCACTGTTGGTTGGATTGCAGACTGGTGCAACCACTATGGAAAACAGTATGGAATTTTCTAAGAAAACTAAAAATGGATCTGCCTTTTGACCTAGCAATTCCACTGCTGGGATTATATCCTAAGAACCCTGAAACACCAATCCAAAAGAATCTATGCACTCCAATGTTCATAGCAGCACAATTTACAATAGCCAAGTGTTGGAAGCAACCTAGGTGCCCATCAGTAAATGAATGGATCAAGAAACTATGGTACATTTATGCAATGGAATTCTATGCAGCAGAAAGAAGAAGGAACTCCTACCCTTCCCGACAGCATGGATGGAGCTGGAGAGCATTATGCTAAGTGAACTAAGCCAGGCAGTGAAGGACAAATACCATATGATCTCACCTTTAACAGGAACCTAATCAACAGAACAAACAAACAAGCACAATATAACCAAAGACACTGAAATTGAGAAGGGGTCGATAGTCACCAGAGGGAAGAGGGGAGGGAATTTCAGGGGGAAAGGGGAAGAGTTTGGAGCAACAAGTATAAAGGTCACATGGACAAAACTAGCGGGGATGGAAATGGGAGGGGGGTGGGGAGGGCTGGGGTGGTGGGCTGGAATGGGAGCAAAAGACAGAAAACTGTACAAGAACAATTAAAATAAAAAAATAATAAAAAATGGGTCATAGGACGTATAGTTCTCTTGAAGGAAAGTAATCTGAGCTTTGATCTTAGCCCTTTGAAAACCTTAAGAATTTGGTTAAGACTCATTCACGACTGTATCTGTCAGTTTTCTCATCTGTAAACTAAGGAGGTAGCTTAAGACAAGAGTCTCATAATCAGATACTTGTCAGAGACAAAATGGGAATAAAATAACAAGGAATGGTAAAAAAAAAAAAAAAAAGGAACCTAATCAATAGAACAAACAAACAAGCATAATATAACCATACACACTGAAATTGAGAACAGGCTGACAGTCACCAGAGAGGAGAGGGGAGGGAATTTCAGGGGAAAAGGGGAAAGGTTTAGAGCAACAAGTATAAAGACACATGGACAAAAACTAGGGGGGGTAGAAATCGGAGGGAGGTGGGGAGGGCTGGGGCGGTGGGCTGGGATGGGAGTAAAAGACAGAAAACTGTACAAGAACAACAATTTAAAAAATATTGCTATGAAAGAAAGGTAAAACGAAACTATGGAATAAAATGTCATTACATTTTTATCTGATGTAACTCAGTGACATGGAATAATAAAATAATGAACATTTGTCTTTCACTTTATAGTTTTCTCACACATTATATCATTGATTATCAGCTGCTGTGACTTCATGTGTCTGGATGAAATATCTTATTTACCACTGTATCTCTATCACCTTGCCTAGGGTGTGGCACAAAGTACATGATCAATATGTATTTAGTAAATGAATAATTGAACTATTCTGTTGTGGAAGCAGAACAGGTGTTACTCTTTTCTCCATTTTATAGGTGAATCAAGATCACAGAAAAGTTAAGTGACTTGCTCAAAATCATAGCCAGCAAGTGATGATGCCAGGCCTTGAACATAGTTCTTGAGACTTCAAAATCCAAGCTTTCCTCCAGATTCTTGGATATATGGTCTAATTCTGAAAGTAATTCGTAAACCCCATAATCTCTCTGGACTTCATTTAATTGATCTGTATAAAAAGAGAAGGCATTATTCTGTTGCTCTGAGGTCCCACTTAAGTCTACTACTATGGACTTAATTTACGATATCTTTTATAATGATATTGTGTCTTCTGAGAGTTTTATATTAACCAAAGAGGTGATGTAGTCCAGAGAGCTCAGAGCTGTGAGGTGGCCCAGAGAAGGGAAACTGAGGGCCACTGTCATAGTGTCACTTCCTAACAGTGATAAGAAACTTCAGATTAGCATCTTCCTCCTGTACAAAGTCAGTGAAGTTGTTTTGAGGTTGGTTTAGGTTGTAAAGAGGCCCTGGAAAATTGTATCTGATTTTTAACATGCTCTAATTACTCTAGAAGCTTTCTAGCAACAAAGTCCACATTTATGACCTTGCTTACACAGCTAGCTCACCACCTTCCCCACAGAGACACTATGCACCATTTTCTACCACATGCTCCATGGCTCTAAACTGGATGTAGCTTCTATAATGAATCCAGTGGAGACAGCCTCCTTTGCCCATGCTACCAAGAATTTCAGGGATAGATATCAAATTTGGATTTTATTTAATTTATTTTTATTTTAAAAAAATATTTTATTTATTTTTAGAGAGGGGGATGAAGAAAGAAAGGGAGAGAAATACCTATGTGTGAGAGATACATTGATCAGTTGCCTCCCACACACCACCAACTGAGGACCTAACCTATAAACCAGGTATGTGCCCTGACCGGGAGTCCAACTGGCAACCTTTCAGTCCCCAGGCTGGTGCTCAGTGCACTGAGCCACACCAGCCAGGGCTTGGATTTTATTATCAAAAAATCATTTTTCACATCACACACAAGGCTCCAAGTAATTAATTCCTATGCCCTGGACTGATTCATTGTTTTCAAGAAAAATCATTGAACACAAAGCTGAAGACCCTTTGTAAATTAGTTCCTCTAATTTTCTTCAGCCAGTTGCTCATTCGAAATATACACAAACAGAAAATGTTAAGAACTATGCCTGCTATACCTGCTGTGGTTAGTCACCCAATCCCCAGAACACAATGAAATCTGGTTACAGAGGACTGAGCAATGAAAGCTCAGCTGGAATTAGAGACAGCTGTCTCTAAGAGTCAAACCTGGCATTACACCCTGCAGAAAGAGGGCTTTTGAGGCTGCATTACTCTACGGAATAGATAAATTTCATTTATCACCATGGTTCCTAAATCACACTGAAATCTCTGGCCATCATCACTTACCGAAAATTTCGAACCACAAAACTGTGACCATTTCTAAGAGCTGCATTGTTCAACAGGATCCTCAAATTAAACAGCATCTTCTTTTGGTAGTGAAAAGGATGATTCTATGCTCTCGAAAATGCCTCACCAAAGTAGTCAGTGGGGTTCACCTAAAAGCTAAGAATGCTTTTGATTGCAGTGAGAGAGCAAAGGTAATATTAACCTTCAACTACCTTATCAAATTCTCCTGTTTAGAGATACTGCAGGGCAGGGTTCAGGGTATTTGAACTCTAAGCCAAGCTTTAGCACTGTGTATTTTTTAGAAGGAATCCTGAGTCTTTTGGTGCACAGACCCCTCGTTTTTCATAATATTTTTATGCTGTCACATATTTGTACAAAATCAATTGACAAGTACTCATTGAGCATATAATATATGCAGGGAAATGCAGTGCTGGCAACTGTGAAGGCACATAGAAATAACTCATTCAGAAAATGTGAACTGGCAGTGCCAAACCCCAGACGTAGATGTGACAGCCCTGAGTATTTCCAGTGACATCACCTTCCTATCTCTAATTCCCAGCCTTGACACAAAAACAAATAGAAAGAAGTGCCCTGGAAGCTTTTAGTTTTAGCTTTTAAATTTATTATTATTATTATTATTATTACTATTATTTGGCAAGAAGCTGGAGAATAGAGGTACAGTAAAAAGGTCTCAGTCCTAGAGCTCCCATCGTGTTTTACACCTAGTAGGTCTTCAATAAATCAGTAGCTTCAATAAATTCTAGCAGGAACTCAGAATCAGTAGAAGTGGGAAGGGTGGTTCCATATGCTTCTATAGCAGCCTCTGCAGATCACTAAGGGGCCATCTAAAGTTTCATGTTCATTCATATACCCACACTTATAAATCAGATATTTTCAAAATCTGTTTTGTGTCAGGTATTGGGTTAGGCTAGAATTTCAGAGGAGGAAGATGAGCTCACCTGTACAGAGTTTATAGTTCAATAAGGGTGATAAGATTTGTAACTAAATATCCCTAACACAATCCCATAAGAGATGTCCAGATGAAGTGCTACCACATCATAGGAAACAGGGAATTCCCTAAACTGGGAAGGGCAGGAGACAGGGGAAGAGGGAAAGCGGTGGGGACTGCCTCTGTTGGTCAATTTATTTGACTTTAGCAAACCCAGGTAAGCACTTGCTAGAAGTTTATATAACACAAGAGAAGTATTATTTAAAAACCAACTATGGCCACTTCAGGGTCAGGGATGGTTGTGATACCATCATTAATATCAGCAGGGAAATAAATCCTGGCACTATTCCCTTCTACTTATGGAGAATGATGTGGAATGAAGAGTGAGAAAAAGCAAAATTTCCAAATCTCTGCCAAATCTTCTATTTTGGAAAAAATATTCCAGGCAGAGGCAAGTGTTTACAAATCTGCAGGGGTAACAAGGTATAGAGTGAATGCTTCAAGTGGGAGAATAGGTCAATACTTTCTTTGAAAAGATCATAAAGCATCTTGGAAGAGATGAAATGGGCCACTTGTTGGATAGCGTTCAGAAGGTGAAATTGGTCTATGCAATACAGGGAAGGAAACTGAATGTTTGTAGGGAAACCCCAAGGGAGAAGACGTCAAACTGCATGCTAATATAAAGTCGATATTTTTAATCAACTGTGTTACTTACACAAACAACTCATGTGAGCAATGTATGGGGAGAAATCAAGAAGTGTGTGCAGTGCTGTGGTAGAGAATGTGAGCAGCACTTCTGAGATGTCAAAGTAACTCATAAGCCCTCATAATTCTATAAAGGTAGGCACTCAGTGCACCAGAGGGATTAAAAGAAAACCTTGAACCACCCATTACCCCCAGAAATATTGGAAGAGAAATGCTACTCCACAAATGGAATGAGTTTAAAGGCAATTTCACTGAATCTCAGAAGACAATATATCTCAACTGACATCTGGGTCACATGTGGAAAAGCAACTTACTGGGTTTTCATTCATCCTCTCACTCCATGACTCCTCTAATTCCTGTTCAACTACCTGGTGTGACTCCCTACCAAGTTCCCTTTTTCCATTCAGCCCTCCATTCACTCATTTTTCTCTGCTGCCAACAACTGTGCAGCCTCAATAGGCCAGGTCCCTGTGCTGGGTGTGCTCTTGATGGGTCCCTTCCTATGTGTAGTTCACCATTTGGAATGAATCCACAGCACAACTTCTGTATCTGTCCCCTGACCCCATGTGTTCTAACCAAGGAGGGGGGACTTGTTCCCTGCTCCCTTGCTTCAGGCCCCATGGAACCTCCAGCTTGGCTTGCTCCTCATCCAGCTTTCAGCATTGAGGGTGGGAGTAGGGGTTAGATGGGGTTCCTGGAGAAGGTGGCACTAATCCTTGATGAACTAGGAAAAATTAGGTAATTGTCAAACTGGAGGGACCTATAAAGGATATTACAGCAAAGGAAGGAACTTGTGAGTAGACCCAAAAGAAAGAAACAAATAGGGTGTGGAGGGTAATGACAAGTGATTCACAATTGGAAGCATGGATCAACCCCATTATTGACCATTAAATGAAGCCATGCTACCACCAAGCAAATTATAAAAAACATAAAACCATGAATGTCTACATGTCATCCATATCCCCTTTGCATTTGGTCTTCCCCTACATACCTGCCACTTCTTAATGCAACAACCCATGGCTGTCTACCGGAAGATAAAATCCCCATACTCCTCACCCTTGTGTGGGCAATCATGATATGTGTTTTACTCACTCTCCCAAAGGCTTCCAGTGGGACTGAGCCTCAATTGCTCACAGTAGAAACCTGCTCATCAGTGTGCCCTTATTAGCTGTCTTCCCCTCAAAGTGTCATTTCTCTTACTCCCCTACTAGTACTTCCTGGGATCATCTTCCACATAAACTAAATCCCTTTCACAATGTCTGCTTCTGTGGGAACTCAATCTTTGCCCAGGTCTCCCTTATCAACAATTTTTCAGTGCTCTGCTTCTTGTTCTCTTCTCTTGGCCCCTCTTATCTCTGATTTGGTACTTGGGCTTTCAGCGTCAACATCTTTGTCCCCCATACCATAAGGAATCCCCACTCTCAGATTTAGTTACCCTGCAACTGGTGGTGTGCTGGTAAATTTTAAGTAAGCAGCTCTTCAAAAAAAGGAAAAAGGTTTTGATTTGTGGCATTGACTGATTTGTCTGGTGTAAATGTTCCTACCATGCCATGGTCAGCTTTAAGCTACCATAGTGACATCACTTAATACAGAGTTGGGAAGAGAGGTATAAGGTTGGCTCTTGCAAGCCATTGTGAGCTGGCTCCAGTACACCACTGACTACAACCCACATCCTGAAAGGAGGATTTTTTTCAAGATTTGAAAAGGAATATTAGAGTCAGATTGTTGAGGGATTTAGAAAGCCATATTATGGAATTAAGAATTTACTCTATAGTCAAAGGAAGATTATTAAAATTTTAGAGCTGGAGCAGACAAGGGGACATATGTCAGTATCTGCATTGTGTTTTGAAAACACTAATCCAGCACCATTGTGTAAGAAGTACAGTGGAGGGGAAATGGAGACAAGAAGACACAAATTACTGTGTTATGATGGCCTGACTACATACCATGGCTGTGGAAATAGAAAACAGGGGATGGGTGCAAGAGAGATTTAGGGATTAGAATCCACCTATCAGAAGAATAGTAGATTAGATGTTGAGGGGAGATGGAGGAGTTAATGAGTCTCTAGGATTTTAAGTTTGTGCTGTCACATTTGAGTCTAAAATTCCAAATAGCCAAACTGGGGATATAAACATTGTGAGTTTTCTGACATTTAAAGTTTGTTAGTATCATGTATGAACTTGTAATAATTCTTTGAAATTGTTACTGGGTCTCCTTACTGAAATCTAAGCACTGAGGAAGGAAGCAATGTAATGTAAAGGAAGGAATTATGAGAGGGATGTTTGAAGTTCAAATGTGACCTCTGGTTGGGTTCCTAACTGATGTTGAACTTGTCTAAGTCACTTGACTCCTCTAAGATCCTCACAATACTCATCCCTTTAACTAAAGGTATTATAAAATGAGCTATTGCATTGCTTGGTAAACTTTAACATGTTAATCAAACAGAAGATACTGTGTCTAAGAGCCTCAGCCTAGCTATTGCCAAAGATATATCACAAATTTGAGCTCCGTGCAAATAAGACATATGGCTGTTATTGCAGTGAGAAGCTCTGCTTATCTCAGAATGTTACTAATTACATAAATACTTTTTATAGCTGGTTGTCTGGAATCTTTAAGACCCTAAGAAACCACAGCATTTACATGCAGTACATACTTAGTTACAAGCTCTGTGAGATTTTTGCTGGTGATCTATCCTTCACTGGATATGAACAAAGATGGACATATCCCTGTCTGAAATGAGTAGCCATACTGTGACCATGAAGAGAAGCAGCCTTAGAATGAAGCTGTGGTTTGGGAGAGTGGAAGAAGGATGAAACCAGGTCATGTATGACATCATTTAGTTGCAAAGGCAGCCAACTTTATGACCCTCCTTACCACTGTAAACCTTGTTATGTAAAATAATAAATGTCTTTTATCTTCTTTAAAAAAGATTTTATTTATTTTTAGAGAAAGGGGAAAGGAAGGAGAAAGAGAGGGAGAGAAACAACAATGTGTGGTTGCCTCTTGAGCACCCCACACTGGGGACCTGGCCTGCAACCCAGGCATGTGCCCTGACTGGGAATCGAACTGGCGGCCCTTTGGTTTGCCGACCAGTGCTCAATCCACTGAGCCACACCAGCCAGGGCTAAATGTCCTTTTTCTTTAAGTCACTTTGAATTGGATTTTTTGTTACTTGCAACCAAATGCATGCTGATACATTATTTGGGTTAGGTTTTTGAAGGTTTATTTCTCATGTAACAGGTAGAGAATGATGTCTTTCAAAGCTGTGTTTCTAGTTCAGGACCTATTGTTTATTCATTGAATAACCTTGGGCAAGTCAGTTTCCTTATCTGTAAATGGAAACAATATTCTTTTTCTCTTCTGTATTTTTTTATATTTTGGTTAAGTTAATGTATTGATATGTTTTCTTTTATTTTTCCAGACTGGATTATATGTTAGATATACATTTAACTTTAGAAGAAACTGCCAAAATATTTTCCAGAGTTGCCATATCATTTTACAGTTCTCCCAGGAATACATGAGGGCTCCAGTTGCTCTGAATCCTTGTCAGCACTTGGAATTATCAACATTTTTCATTGTTGCCATCCAAATAGGTATGTAGTCATTTCTAATTGTGGTTTTAGTTTACATTTCCTTTAACGCTAATGATTTTAGGCATCTTTCTTTGTGCTTATTTGCCATTCATATATCTTCTTTGGTGAAGTATCTTTTAAATCTTTTGACAAAGTTATTTTTAACTGAGCCATTTGTTTTATTGTTTAATTTTGAGAATTCTTTATATATTCTAGATAAAAGACCATTAATAGATGTGTAATTTGTAAATATCTTCTCCCAGTCTGTAGCTTGTGGTTTCATTCTCTTGATAGTGGCTTTTGTAGAGCAAAGGTTTCTAATTTTGATCAAGTTCAACTTACCACTTTTTCTTTTTATGGATTACAATGTTAATGCTATATCTATGAACTCTTTGCCTAATGAAGGTCACAATGATTTTCTGCTATGTTTTCTAAAAGTTTTATAGCCTTACAAGATTAATATTAAGTTTGTTCAGAATATAGGCTTAGGTTGAGATTTTTTTGTGAGGACATATAGATGTCCAATTTTCCTTTGTTTAAGAGCCCTTTATATCCTAGGTCATATAAAATTTGCTGAAGAATCCACAAAATTCTTTTGTGTTAATGTCATTCAACTGCTTCAGAAACTGTAAACTTGTATCGTATTGTAAGGATGTATTATTATGTGGCTTGGATCTGCATGGAAATTGGCAAAAGGAAATAAGTTAGAATCATGATAGTAAAGTAAATCACCCATGAGTCAGCTACTAATTTCCTCTCCACTTGTACATATGTCACCCAAAGAACTCCAGTTTACAGATAATCTGAAAATTAATTTTTAATTAACAGATGGTAATGGGACTTTGTAAAACCCCTCTGCACCCCCTTTTCCACCATACCCTTTCCTTTGAGGCATTTGAAGAAGGTAAAACAGGGTCTTACATGAAGGCCAAAATTCTGAATAAGAGCATAAAATGCTGATCATCAAATTCAAATGCAATCTCTCTTCTCTTGTCATATAAAAATCACATTTTTGTTGAAGTCACTCTTCTGTTAAACATTTACTCTGGCAGTTATTGATTTTAAGTGGAGGCTAGACTTTTTCAGAGCTTAGTTAGGGACAAAAATCTCAAGTTTTCATACATAGTGCTTTTTATTTTGTGATCTGGTAAATTTTGGCATTATAAGACAAGACTAGTAAATGCACATACAATTTATGAAGTAGGAAAAGGATAAATAAATATGGTTAATGATCTAAACTTTAGTGTCAGAGCCAGATGAGGTGCAAAAGGTGATGTTATCTTTCATGGTGCCTTTTTATTTGGTCAAGCTCCCATCCAGAATTCTAGAGACATCTCTTCCCCCATAGGCCGATTCTAATTGCTCCCCTGGGAAGCACAGAGGTCAAGCTGTGCATAAAGGTGATTTATTAGCTGACCAGAGGTTATCAGGTGTTAAGCAAACAGGGAGCTCACAGAGTTTCAAGGTTCACCAGTGTCTCAATGATCATCCCTGATGACCCTTAGTATTGCCAGATAATTTTAGAATCTGAATGATATGGGAACCCTGTGAGGCTATTGTCATTGCTTCCTACTGCTCAGGACTTGTCCAGAAGCCCTGTCTCAATACTAATGTCCATGACAATATTCTCCCCTTGACCCCAGTACTCATATCCCAATGTCCTTAAAATCACTGCTTGGTGAATTCCCCCCCTGTCCATTTCTAGTTCTTGAAGATACCTTCGATCATCTTTGTGGTTGGTGCCTTTGTCAAGACACCAATTGGGAAGTCCTCTTGATCTGTTCAGGATTGTTTTATTAGGCCTTATCTCCTAAGTCTTCTGCCCTCATCTTAAGCTACTAGCTAGACACAGCCTTCTTCTCTTAACAAACTGGTAAAAAACAATTCTGTGCACTGTTAGCATGGGACCTGCCCAGGGCCCAGAAGATAGACTATGAGAATTGTGTCCCAGAACAAGAGAGAAACAAGCCCATTTCCTGGAGTTTTGTTGACTCTTTGTACTCTGTGTCATGGAGATTGGATACTCATGATTACCAATTTCATCCTCCAATTAACATCCTCCTTGGGTGTTAATGATGGATTCCCAGATCACCCTCAATTGTTACCCAGTATATTACCATCAAAGCATAAACTAATTACCTGGAAGCCATATAAGGAAAATTAACCCAAGGATTTGGGGAGTCAATTAAGGTTGAAGATCTATTTATTGTGAGTAAATTCATCTATCTCTTTAAGCCCCAGTTTCCTCTCACAGTTTTTCTTATAGCAGTAATCTCATGGCTTTATTGTGAAGATCAAACGTGATAATGAATAAGAAGAGTACTGTAGCACAGTAGCTGGCTCAGTGTTCAATAAATGTTAGCTTTTCTTAGTTACTAGCATCTGTACATATAATTAGAACCCCAACGCCATCCCAGGTAGTTGTTGGCTTATTATAGTCACTTTTCCAGAAATAAAAGTGTTCAGGTGCCCTGCTTTGTTTCCCCCATCATTGTCCTCTAAATCAGTGATTTTTTTTTTCATCTCATGGCTCACATAAACTAATTACTAAAATTCTGCAGCACACCCCCTAAAAGTATATTTTTTGCCAAACTGACAATAGGTATAATTTTCACACCAGACAGCTGTTGTTATTTTGGCTGTTGTCATTTTATTTACTTGACAATGTAAGTGGGAAATGGTTAGTACCCCTGACTAAATAGTCAGGTATTACATGTTTTAAAATTCTTGTGGCACAACAGGGCGCCTCTTGCATCACACTGGTTGAAAATTGCTGCTCTAAACTAATCAAAAATAAGAAAAAAAAAATGTTTCTCAATGAGACCCATAATTTTTTTCTCTCATTTTCCTTTTCTCCCTAAATGATGGGAAAACCAGGGAGTTTGTTCTCAGTACTTTGACTGACTAACTTTTTAAGTTTCTAATCTTTTGTCTGCTACTATTTTCCTTCTATAACCCTGCCATGCTAACCAACCTATCTTATTTGAGCTGGAAATGAGATCAAGTTATTAATGATTGCTAAGTGCTTTGAAAATACAAAGGACTCTATAGATGTCATGGGCCATTATTGCCTTCCAGTATAAGGAAATAGTATAATAAAAATAGATCATAAAATATCTTTGCTATCATGGCCACTACAGTTAAAATTTACAGTTGCAGCCTGTGTGTTCAAAGCAATGAGGGACATGAAAACAATCCAGTCATTTTCTTTTTCCATTTTTTATTTTATCCTCACCCAAGGACTTTTTTTATTGCTTTTAGGGATAGAGGTAGGGAAAGAGCAGGGGAGAAAGCAAAACATCGATGTGAGAGAAAAGCATCCATCAGTTGCCTCCCATATGTGTCCGGACCTGGAATCAAACCTGCAACTTGGGTATGTGCCCCTTTGCTTAGAGGATGGTGCTCCAACCAACTAAGCCACACTGGCCAGGGCAATCCAGTCATTTTCTAAAGTAGGTAACCCTGATCAATTGAAAACAAAATTACTCTGGAGACATCAGCAATACATTTTGTGAATCCATGAGAGAATAACTCATCATGGTCACCTTCTGTTTCTAATGACATTGCTGACTCTTCACCCACCTACAAGATCTTTTTCTGCAATGAATATGCTATTCATATCTCTTCTGCACAAAACAGTTTATATCACTACCAGCTCTTTGTTTTTATGCAACATGACTCATAGCAACAGGACTGTGGACAGGGAGAATAAATAATCCAGGTAACCTTGCATTAGGTAGGGGGAAAAGTGTAAATGCATTATTGAGTTTAGAAAACACTTTCTGATCAACTTAAATTAAAAGCTATTTGCTAGTTTTCCTATTATAATTGCAAACGGGACAGCATTTTAAACTTGCTAGGTACAACTGCCATAACTGGAAGTCCACCTATTTCTTTGTGGTTGGGGAAGCCTGAGGACGTTAGTAAGATTTTACAAACGATTAAGACATATGGCCCTGGCTGGTGTGGCTCAATGGATTGAGCACCACCTGTGAACCAAAGGGTCACTGGTTCAATTCCTAGTCAGAGCACATGCCTGGGTTGCGGCCAGGTCCCTAGGGAGAAGTGTGTGAGGCAACCACACATTGATGTTTCTCTTCCTGTCTTCCTCCCTTCCACTCTGTCTAAAAATAAATAAATAAAACCTTTCAAAAAATCTATAAAAGATATGTGGAGGGATGCAAAGAATTGGGTTTCTTTTTTTTTACAGTCATCCCAGTTTTTCCCCTTTGCCCCCTCCTCCCAGGAGCCCCTTACTCCCTCAGGCAATCCCCCACCATTGTTCATGTCCATGGGTCATGCATATAGGTTCTTTGGCTACTTCATTTCCTATACTGTACTTTACATCCCCATGGCTATTCTGTAACTATCTGATTGTACTTTTTTAAAAAATATTTTATTTATTTATTTTTAGAGACAGGGGAAAGAGAAAGAGAGGGAGAGAAACATCAATGTGTGGTTGCCTCTCACATGCCCCCCACCCGCCACCACTGGGGATCTAGCCTGCAACCCAGGCATGTGCCCTGACTAAGAATCGAACCGGAGACCATTTGCTTCAAAGTCTGGCACTCAGTCCACCGAACCACACCAGCCAGGGCCTGATTGTACTTTGTAATCCCCTCACCTCTTCACCCATTCCCCTATCTGCCCCTCCCATCTGTCCATGATGAAAACATTCTCTGTATCCATGATTATGTCTCTGTTCTACTTGTTTGCTTAGTTTGTTTTTGAGATTCAATTGTTGATAGACATGTATTTATCGCCATTTTATTGTTCATAGTTTTGATCTTTTTCTTAAGTCCCTTTAACATTTTATATAATAATGGTTTGGTGATGATGAACTCCTTTAGTTTTTTCTTGTCTGGGAAGCACTTTATCTGCCTTTTGATTCTAAATGATAGCTTTGCTGGGGAGAGCAATCTTGGCTGTGGATCCCCACTTTTCATGATTTTGAATATTTCTTGTCAATCTCTTCTAGCCTGCAGTTTCTTTTCATAAATCACCTGACAATCTTATGGGAATTCCCCTGAAGGTAACTAACCGATTTTCTCTTACTGCTATTAAGATTCTCTCTTTATCTTTAACCTTTGGCATTTTAATTATGATGAGCCTTGGAATAGGCCTCTTTCTTTGACTGGATCTTTTTTATGCTGTTGAGGTCCTCACTAATTTCCTTGAGCATCCTTATAACCAGTGTTTTGAACACTGCCTCTGATATATTGCTTATCTCTCTTTTTTTAGCTCTTTTCCTGGAGCTTTGATTGATTCTTTCATTTGGGCCATGTTTCTTTGTCTCCTTGTTTTGGCAGCATCTCTGTGTTTGTTTCTGTGTACTAGGCAAAGATGCTATGACTCCAAGTTTTGATAGTGTGGTCTAATATAGGTGTCCTGTAGGGTCCACTGGCACAGCCTCTCCTATCCCCCAAGCTGGGTACTTAAGATATGCCCTTCATGTCAGCTGAGTATATCCTCCTCTGGTAGTTGAGCCTTGGTTGCTATTGGCAGATCAGTGGGAGGGATTTATACAGACAAGTCAGCTACAAGGACTGGCTGTGACCACTGACCACCAAACCCTGCCTTCCATGGAGGATCAGCTGTGCAGGTGCAGGGTGGAGGTACTCAGACATGGTCTGTAGCTGTCCAATGGGTGCACAAGCCCTGGGGTTTCCTGGGTGGTGCAGGCCAAAGTCAGCCCCCATCTGTGTTTTGCCTGGGGCTACCCTGTCTGAGTTATAAATCAATCTGAGATGGCTGCTACTTGTGCTGGGCTTGGAGATTTCATGGTGAAGCCAAGCTGTAAATCTAGGCTGGTTGCTGCTTGTGCCACACCTGGGGCCACTTAGCAAGAGGTATGGGGGCTGGGGACTCTGAGGCTGGCTGTTGCTTTTTTGAGAGTATTTAGGAAGTTGTGAAGCATGAGCTAAGACCATCAATTTATATGGAAAAGCAGCTTGGATAACCCATAGGTTGAGTGGGATGAAGTCTCTGGGGATCCCCAGGGTCAGGCAAATAGTGTTAGCCAGGTTGATGGAGTCTCAGATATGGCACCAACCTGCCGGCTCTCTGGCTCTGTTGTGGGAGGGTTCAGAAAAGGGACATTGGCCTTTGCCCACATTTCTGTCTGGGAGAAAGCTGTCCCTAAGCACTTGCCTTGATGTTGGACATTTCAGTTTCTCCCTGTAAGCCACTGGTGCCTTTCAAGCTGCTACCCTGGTGTTGGAGCTCAGAGGGAGTGAGTCTGACTAAGTCCATGTGTGGATTCTTTAAGAGGAACTGCTTGGAACCCCAGAAGTTTCTTCCACTGACTCAATCCCCACTGGATTTTGCAGTCATAAGTTATGGGGCTTCCAGCACTTGGCTATTATAAATTGTGCTGCTATGAACATTGGGGTACATAGGTGCTTTTGCATTGGTGTTTCAGGGTTCTTAGGGTATAATCCCAGCAGTGGAATTACTGGATCAAAAAGGTGGGAGGGGATAATGGGGGGCAAGGGGGAAGGGTTTTCAGGAACAACTATAAAGGACACATGGACAAAACCAAGGGGGGATAGGATTAGGGGAGGGAGGTAGGGATGGCTGGGGTGGTGGGGGAAATGCAGACAACTGTACCTGATTAACAATAAAAAAAGGAAAAACAAAAAAAGAAATTATGGGGTTTATCTTCATGGCACTGGAACCCTGGGCTGGGGGGCCTGGTGTGAGGCTGGCACTCCTTGCTCCCATGATATCCCTCCCAAAATCTTATCCACCACATAAGGATAAAAGGATAAAAGTGGGACCAGCCCATTTTGCATCTTTATCCCTCCTACCAGTCTGGATGGATGTGGTTTCCTTAATTCTACAGTTGTCAGGCTTCTATTCAACTACATTTCTGATGGTTCTGAGTAATGGTTGTTCTATATTTTTGTTGGAATTTTGATATGCTTGTGTGAGGAGGTGAGCTGTGTTTATCTATGGCACCATCTTAACCAGAAGTCAGAATTGGGTTTCTATTAGAGGTTCTGATCATATTTACAACCCAGGATTTAGGGTTGTTTTAAAACCAAACTCGTATAGAAGTGTTCGACAATTTTGAAACTGACCACAATTCTGTGCTATTTTTTTTATCCCGACACTGCTTTCTGATTTGACAAAGTAATGTTGGCACCTGACACTATTCCTTAACTTTATTAAGTGAGTATAATTAAGAGTTATTTGCATTCAATTATTTGCTTATCTGCTTCTTTGATTGTGCTTTCTCTTTTCATCAATACCAATTTTAGCTTCATTTAATCGAAGTGGTGAGATAATTAGGTAGATAAGAGATTTAAAATAAGACTGATGTACCAACACTGATAAGACCCTAAGGCATCCCAGAATATTAACTTCCGTTATCACTGCTCTTCCTAAGGTTCACCTTGATTTTTATATGCATTTTAACATTGGGGGGGTGGTTACTGAGAAAGTCATTAAAGTCAACATTAACTGTCAAAAGGCAATTAAGGTTAACATGCTTCAATATTTAATATTATGGGAGGAATGTGACATCTATGACTTGCTGACATATGTACAAGTTTTATATAGAGTGAGAACCTGGGTCAAAATAATCATTTAATAGTATTCATTAGAGAAAAGGAAAGATCTTAGAATATGCATTTATTAAGATTTTAATGTAAGTATAGTACCTTCTTTACCAAATTCTTGAGAGGTCTGAGATCATATAGTGATAGACATAGATTGACCACGAATATCTCAGTCCAACTCTCTCCTCCAGAGGACCAGGGAAATACAGTGTCTTTCTCAAAATGAGGTAGAGAGAGAAAGATGAGAGAGAGAGAGAGAGAGAGAGAGAGAGAGAGAACACAAGGAGTGAGAAATAGAAAAAGGCTTCTGGACTTGTAGTGAGAGCTCCTTCCATTACATATTTGACAGAAAATGGAGGGGCTTTTTAATGGCACAGTATCCAGAACTCCCTCCAGTTCTCATTTTGTGACTCTTGGTGTAGCATCTTAGTATACAAATCTTCCCTCCCTCACAACCAGGACATGGGCACATGATCCAGCACATGCTCTCAACTGGGGCTTTGAATCTTGAAAGACTAAAGAAAAAGAGTCAGTGAAATGACATGCACAGTGCTGTGATCCACCAGCATTTCTGATTGTGTCACAGTGATTAGTTCCAGTGGTGGTTGTGGACTAAGTCAGCAGCAATATCCTAACACAATCTCCTGCTGCATTGTCACCCTACTTTCTCCTCTTTGACTAAGCATTCCTTTCCGGATTTTCTGTTAGTTCTGCACATTCCTTGATGATTTCACACTAAATCATTTTTTCCTGAAAAACCCTGACTGATTCAGAAATTGGTACAACAAATAAACTACAGGCAACTGATTTCAAGAAAAAGTGATAAAACCAGGAATTGGTTGACTGACATTAAAATACCCTCTTACAAATACAGTAGTAAAATAGCTGATTAAACAATTGCTTATGATCACCTGGAATGCTGATTGAGAGTATGATTTAAGGAGAATAGTGTGAAGGGCATGAGGAGTTCAGTGACATCCAATGAGGTAGCTGTTTCTTGTAATGAATAGCTAAATGGTGAAAAAAATCATTGTGTTGTGGCTCTTCAAGGCCTGACAGGTTCATAGTATATGTGTATTTGTGCAGACAGAAGAATATTCAAGGAGCCATTGGGATGTCTGGCACACCTTTATTCAAGGGTGGGTGAGCCATACATGCTGCAAGCTGCATGTCCCCCTACATGTCTCTGCGTGGCACATGTTGAGCCCTTGCTCCCCAGTGTGGCACCCAGCAGGGAGACCAGCCCCTTTTTAAACACTAGAACAAACAAAGCTGGCTTCAAGCCACAAATTACATAACATAGAATAATTATGTGCATGTGAGCCCACTTCATGTTATGGGAACAATTTATTGGACCCAGTCTCAAGGCTATGCGCACACTACTTACCAGGCCCCTCCAAGGCTGTGGGAACACTGCTCCCCTTAGTTATTCAGACACCTTGGTGAGGAAGCCAGACTGCCTCCACTTACCATGCAGTCATCTACCTCAGCAGATCTGAGATGGTCAAAGACAAATTCAGACTTTAGTTTGATCCTGTGTGCTGATGAATTACAGTATCAGTGGTATTCACATCCTGGCAGGTTTCTCAGGTGCATATTGTGGCATTATGTGGGTTAGACTAAAAGCTGGAAAAATTGACGTGGCAATATATAAGAGGATTCAGAGGACCCTAAGAATGCTGAACCATTAATTCTCATTGAATCTCCCTTGCCAAGCTCAAGAAATCTCTCCTAGCTTGTCTGATGAAACTGTTCTTCCCTTGAATGAAGATGCTCTTTTACCTGAAGGAGTTACCTTGCAAGATGAAGTCAGTTCTCTTCATCCTCCTCCCTTCACCAGTTTTCAAGATTGTCTGATTTCCACATGACCCTGGGATAGGGGTAGCAATGACAAAGTCAAAAGACAGAGAAGGTCAAAGAAGTCCTAGATTTCTAGTTTATATTGGAAAAATTCTGGGATGTGTGTATGGGAACAGAGTATAATGATGCTTGACCAAAGATGAGAAATGTAATTTTAGATTGGTCTGGGTCCAACAATTCAAGACTCACTGCAGATTGAGCAGCTATATTGAATCTGAGGGGTGAAGAAGGAAATGTTCTGAGTGGAAAAAACTTTAAGCAGTACCCTTCACTGGCATTTTACCAGGAGAGAGAGAAGACTTGATGAATGGATCTAAACCAAGTCATGAACAATGGTTAGTTGTGTGGCCAGATGATTAGGGACATAGAAGGAACAAGATTAAAGACTGGAGGCAAGGAGTTTTCAAGAAAAATGTAAGTGAACTTCTCAAAGTGTGAGAATGTTGATCTCCCTTGTGAATGCACATGAAAAGAGACACCATGTGTAAGAATCTCTTATGTCTCTCTCACTTATTACTCCATCCATTATAAAAATGTTACACTGCATTTTAGGGACATAAGTGTAGATGTTTCCTATATAAATAGGAGCTGAAAAATACCAACATTTTATTGATAGAAATGTTCAATGAAGTTTAGGTATTAACAGCCTAATAGGTAGGTATTTTGTCAGGAAAACTTTGATTAGGGCATTTTATTGGGTGGGCTTATATATATTTTTGGCCTCCTAGCATTTGAACCCTCAAGTAGATTTGAGTATCTTAGTCTTGCTCTCTTACATAAAGATCTAGAGAGATAAAGGAATCTTCCTAAGAACAGGAAATGGAGGAAGGAAATGAGGGAGAGAAGATAGAGAACTGGAAATAAAAAATAAATCTTTACTCTTATCTAGTAGCCTTACTGTTGCACAGTAATAAGGGAAATTTAGGGAGTCATCTGTTAATGGAGATTTGTCTTTTTTAGAAGAGACAGAGAACTGCTTTGTTTTTTAAATTGTTTTTATTGATGCAATAATGGTTAATAATATTATATATTTTAGATGTGCAACATTATAATTTGATATCTCTATACTCTATTGTGTGCTCACCACCAAAAGTCTAGTTTTCCTTTCATTACCATATATTTGACCTTCCTTGTTTCTGTACTCTTTCTTAATATTGACAAATCCTCAGATGTGTGAGTCTTGAAAGAAAGCAGCAGCCCAGTTCCCACTAGGGAAGCCAAAGGCAATAGTCTCTGTTTCCAGACCTTGGCAAAGAGGGCAAACTAGTAGGTGAACTAGTCTCAGCCAATTGGATGTTTCCTCTGCCTCAGGACTTTGCTCTTGAGAATGTAACTGAAAGATGATGGGACAATGAGATTAGAAGCATGGTGAAAGCAGTGGCTACATCCAGCAGTGGTGTCCTGGCCAGATTGTTCCTGCTGGGTAGCCTTCCTCAAGCTCTGCATTTTTATGAGGCTTATTTTCTATTATTTCCACTGATTCTGTGTACTACCTGATAGTTTCAGTGCTAGATATCTACCTAGGGAAGCTGATTTATATGGGCTACCTCAATGAGCTCTCGTATCTTCTAGCTTCTGGTGGGATTTGGCCATTGGAATCCCAGCTGGAGAATGGAGGGAATAGTGAATTCAGAATATTTATTCTAATGGTTTCCCATGAAGTCATCTTGGGCTGGCTGTTGTTCAACAGAAATTCACTGTTCCTCTCAAGGTGGCCTACACTGCACATCTCTCTCCTTCCATGTTCTAATAAACTCTCCATCCCTTCATCTTTTTGAGCCAAGGGATAGTAACTGCTCCACTGGTGTTAATCCTGAGTCCTTGCACGATGCCTTGTTGCTACCCCAATAATCCCCTTCCGACCCTCTGAAATTAGTTTCTTTGTGAGTAAACCCCTCTCAAATTATCCTAATAGGAGGGTGTCATCTGTTTGTCAGAAAACTTACTGATATGCCTTCAAGTGCATTTATTTTCTGTTTAACTTTATGCCAAAGAAACCCAATTAGCTTAACATTCTAAGAGGAGGAGAAAGAAAAAACAAAATCCCAGAGTTGGGATCAAAGGTGAAATTTTCAGTGAACGGTAATAAATGAAACAGAATGCAGACAAGAGGCCCTATTAGGAAAAAGTCACCCATGGGAAAGCACACATAAAAAATAGCTAGAAATCTACTTAGAGAGTCTTCAAGCCTGGTTGCCAGGCACACAATGGCAATGGCTACCAGCTGAATGTGAAAGGGAGCTTCTGTTCACAGACATACAATTACTGAACAGCCGGGCCATTTATTTTTGTGTCTGAACAGTCATTAAGCCCTTCCCCATTCCCTCCCAATTCATATGAATATTTTGCACAAAGTAAAATGTACATAGGTTTTTCCAAATGTCTCCCCCACAGTTTTCTTCACTGTCAGAGAGACACAGCTGCATCACGGAATGCTGGAATGCTGAAGCACAAGAAAGCTATTAGTCTGGCTCCATCTAGATGTACCAAGTCTAACTGCAGGGCTGCCTCCAGTGTCATTAAAGGAGTATGTACAAAATAATACACTTTTAAAAACACACACCATGAAACAAAGAATGGGAACTAAAATTATAAAGAAAAATAATCTGTAAAGAGTTTACTAAAATTGACTTCTGGCCAAGATGCAGGTGTAGGTGGACACACTGTACCTCCCCGCATAACCAAAATTAAGGACAACGAGAATGTAGAAACAAGAAAACAACGAGAACTGAGAGAAAACTGTACTGTATGGAGGTCCGACAAACATTCATCCATTCATCCAGACCAATAAGAGGGCCAGAGTCACAGCAGGAGGAAGCAGAGATTGGCAGACTGGGCACGCAGGCAGCTGATGGCAGACCTAGGCCAGCAGGCGGTGGCTAGTGGACCCCAGGCGCAAGGCGGCTGGCTGACCAGGCATTCCCACATTTGCACACAGATAATCCAGGCAGAACTCTCAACCCAGGGCTCTAACGCTGGGAAATAAAACCTAGAAACAGCAAGACCCTGCCCCCACATGCAGCATCAGAACCCAGTGACTGGGCTGCCCCGCCCAGGGGAACACCTAAGGCTCCACCCCTCACTATGTCACAGCCACAACCAGACCAAAAAAAACCAAACAAACAAACAAACAAAGAAAAAAAATGGCTCAAATGGGAGAACAGATCAAGGCCCCAGAGCCAATTCATCTAAGATGAAGAGACAGCCAACCTATCAGATGCACAGTTCAAAGCCCTGGTGATCAGCATGCTCACAGAATTGGATGATTTTGATCGCCAATTAGATGAACAAATGAAGGCTACAATAAGAGAAATGAAGGAAAATGCACAGGGAACTAATAGTGATGGGAGGAAAACTGGGACTCAAATCAATGGAGTGGACCAGAAGGGAGAAACAAACATCCAATCAGAAAAAAATGAAGAAAAAATAATTCAAAAAAATGAGGAGAGCCTTAGGAACCTCCAGGACATCTTGAAACGTCCCAACATCTGAATTATAGGGGTGCCAGAAGGGGAAGAAGAAGAGCAACAAGTGGAAAACTTATTTGAACAAATAATAAAGGAGAACTTCCCCAATATGGCAAAGGAAATAGATTTCCAGGAAGTCCAGGAAGCTCAGAGAGTCCCAAAGAAGTTGGACCCAAGGAGGAACACACCAAGGCACATCATAATTACATTAGCCAAAATTAAAATGAAGGAGAGAATTCTAGAAGCAGCAAGGGATAAGGGGACAGTCACCTACAAAGGAGTTCCCATCAGACTGTCAGCTGATTTCTCAAAAGAGACCTTGCAGGCAAGAAGGGGCTGGAAAGAAGTACTCCAAGTCATGAAAGGCAAGGACCTACATCCAAGATTGCTCTATCCAGCAAAGCTTTCATTTAGAATGGAAGGGCAAATAAAGTGCTTCTCAGATAAGGTGAAGTTAAAGGAGTTCATCATCACCAAGCCCTTATTATATGTAATGTTAAAGGGACTTATCTAAGAAAAAGAAGATAAAAAATAGGACAGTAAAAAGACAGCAAACTCACAGATATTAACAACCACACCTAAAACAAAAGCAAACTAAGCAAACATCCAGAACAGGAACAGAACCACAGAAATGGAGATCACATGGAGGGCTAGCAACAGAGGAGTGGGAGGAGGAGAGAGGGGAAAAGGTACAGAGAATAAGTAGCATAGATGGTGGGTAGAAAATAGACAGGGGGAGGGCAAGAATAGTGTGGGAAAAGTAGAAGCTAAAGAACTTATGACACATGGACATGAACTAAAGGGGGGATGTGGGTGGGAAGGGGTGTGCAGAGTGGAGGGGAATGATGGGTGAGAAATGGGACAACTGTAATAGCATAACCAATAAAATATTTTTAAAAGACCTTACTAAAATCTAGGCATTACTGATTTTGTACACATGATCTTATTTAAACCACACAATCCTGCAAATTAGGAGTTATTATCCTAATTTAACAGATGATAATTTAGAGGCAAAGAGTAAGCAACTTCCCTAGATTACTCAGGTAGTAAGTGGTAAAGCTGGAATTCTAAATCATGCGACCCCACAATACTTATATCAGACAAAATAGACTTAAAAATAAAGGTCATGACAGGAGACAAAGAAGGTCAGTACATAATACTAAAGAGAATATAACTGTTATAAACAGGTATGCATCCAACATAGGAGCACCTAAATATATAAAGAAAATCTTGGTGGATATCAAGGGAGAGAATGACAGCAATATAGTTGTAGTAAGGGATTTTAACACCCCACTGATATCAATAGATAAATATTCCAGGCAAAAGAAATCAACAAGGCAACAGCGAACTTAAATGGCACACTTGATTGGATAGAATTAATTGATATTTACAGACAGAACATTTCATCTCAAAGTAGTGGAACATACATTCTTCTCAAGTGCACATAAAATAGTGTCAAAGATAGACCGCATGTTAGGACACCAAAAAAGTCTTCATAAATTCAAGAAGTTTTAAATGATATCAAGTATCTTCTCTGACCACCATGGTATGAAACTAGAAATCAATTACAATAAAAAAAACCTGGAAAACTCTAAAACACATGGAGGCTAAACAACATGTTATTAAACAATGAATGGGTTAACAATGAGATCAAGGAAGAAATAAAAATTACCTGAAAATAAATGAAACTGAACACAAAATGACAAAAAAATCTATGGGACACAGCAAAAGCAATCTTGAGAGGGAAGTTCATAGCATTACAGGCCTACCTCAAGAAGCAAGAAAAATCTCAAAACAATCTAACTCTTATTCAACAGGATACTGGAAGTACTAGGCACAGCAGCCAGATGAGAAGAAGAAATAAAAGCCATATAAATTAGAATTAGAGGAAGTAAAACTGTTATTATTCACAGGTGACATGATATTGTATATAGAAAACCCTAAAGTCTCCACCAAAAAACTACTTGCTCTAATACATGAATTTAGCAAAGTAGCAGGATACAAAATTAATATTCAGAAATAGGTGGAATTTTATACACCAACAATAAACTATCACAAAGAGAAAGTAAGAAGACAATCTCATTTACTATTGCAACCAAAAAGAATAAGGTACCTAGGAATAAATTTAACCAAGGAGGTAAAAGACCTGTAGTTGAAAAATTATAAGATACTGAAGAAAAAAATTGAGGAAGATACACATAAGTGGAATATATGCCATGTTCATGGATAGGAAAAATTAACATCATTAAAATATCCATGCTACTCAGAGCAATCTACAACTTCAATACAATTCCTATTAAAATACTAACGACATATCTCACAGATTTAGAATAAATACTCAAAAAATTTATATGGAAGCAAAAAAGACCCCAAATGTTCTCAGCAATCTTGAGAAAGAAGAACAAAGTTGGAGCTATCACACTACCAGATATCAAACTATATTAAAAGGCCAGTAATCAAAACTATGGTATTGTCACATGAACAGACGTAGATCAATGGAACAAAATAGAGAGCACAGAAATAAATCCACACCTTTATAGTTAATTAATATTTGACAGAGGATGCAAGAATATATGATGAGGTAAAGACAGTCTCTTTAATAAATGGTACTGGGAAAATAGGATAGATACATGCAAAAAAATAAAAAATAAAACTAGACCCCTAGCTTACACCATACACAAGAATAAACTCAAAATAGATTGAAGACTTAAATGTAAGTTGCAAAACCATAAAAATCCTAGAAGAAAACATAGGCAGTAAAACTTCAGAAATTTCTTGTAGCAATGTTTTTTTGCCAATATATCTACTAGGGCAAGGGAAATAAAGGAAAAATAAACAAATGAGACACTACATCAAATTAAAAATCTTTTGCACAGCAAAAGAAACCATCAACAAAATGAAAACGGAACCCTCTGAGTGGGAGAACATATTCACCAATGATACATTTGATAAGAGGTTAATTTCCAAAATATATAAAGAACTTATACAACTCCACACCAAGAAGACAAACAACTCAATTAAAAAGTGGGCAAAGGACCTGAATAGACACTTCTCCAAAGAGGACATACAGATGACCAATAGACATATGATGCTTCATGTCACTAATCATCAGAATTTTGCAAATTAAAACCACAATGAGATATCTCTTCATGCCCATCAGAATGGCTATCATCAATAAATCAACAAACAACAAGTGCTGGCAATGGTGTGGAGAAAAGAGAACCCTTGTGCACTGTTGGTGGGAATGCAAATTACTGCAGACACTGTGGAAAACATTATGGAGTTTCCTCAAAAAATTAAAAATGGAACTGCTTTATAACCCAGCAATCCCACTTCTGGGAATATATCTGAAGAAAGCTGAAACACTACTTTGAAAGAATATCTCATTGTGGTTTTAATTTGCATCCATATGTTCATTATAGCATTATTTACAATAGCCAAGATCTGGAAACAGCCCAAATACCCATCAGTAGATGAGTGGATAAAAAAGCTGTGGTACATTTACACAATGAAATACTATTTGGCCAGAAAATGAAAAAGGAAACCTTCCCTTTCGTGACAGCATGGATGGACCTGGAGATTATTATTATGTTAAGTGAAATAAGCCAGATAGAGAAAGACAAATACCATATAATCTCACTTATATGTGGAATCTAATGACCAAAATAAACTGATGAACAAAACAGAAACAGGCATGAATACATGGAACAGACTGACAGCTGTCAGAAGGGAGGGGTGTTGGGTAGCTGGATGAAAGAAGGTGAAGGGATTATGCAAACATATATATATATATATATATATATATATATATATATATATATATATAAAACATAGACACACACCACAGTGTGGTGATAGCCAGAAGGAAATGGAGATGGAGATGGGGGAGGTGGAGGTGGGCAAAGGGGGATAAATGGAGACTGAAAGAGACTTTGCTTTGAGCGATGGTCACACTGCAGTGTGCAGATGATGTTTTGTTGAGTTGTACACTTGAAACCTGTATGGTTTTGTGAACCAATGTCTTCCCAATTAATTCAATATTTATATATATATATATATATATATATATAATTTGTATTGACAATTTGCCCTTTTAAAAGGGTGTGCCTTTTAAAATGCCCACAAACTGTGAATAAATGTGCTTATGTCTCCTGCTAACTAGACTGGGCAGTTTTTTAGTCGTTGCCAATCTAATAGGCAAAATAAATAAATAAATTTTATTGTTTGACTTTCACTTTTAATAGTGGAGTTAATTGTCTTTTCAATGTTGAAAATTTCGATTTTGGGGGGTATAGACTCCTTATTTTTGTTTGTTGATTTTTTTGGTTGGATTCTTTTTATTTATTTTTTTATATTTTTTGCCTTTTCTCTTCTTTAATGTTTGAAGAAGGCAGGCCATAGCCTGGGAAAAAGTATTCTTTTAAAATAAAAATCCCTGGCTTTGGATGTGTGTATTCTTAGTTCATATATCCTGAATCTATACTACAAAAACTCAGAAATCCAAAAAGCCATTAGAATCTGATTTGTAAATTTGGATGCTTATGGGACTTCATAGTGGAGTTTTCAAAGTGGAGACACACCTGTTCATCTGATTCCAAATAGAGAAGTATACAGTGATGACAGTTGCATTTTAATGAAACTAAAAAAAAAGCCTTGGAAGTTTCGTTGAATGCTGTCAAAAAAGGAAGTAAAAAGCATAATCCATCAAATGTCTTTCTTGTTCATACACGCCTCAATTTTTAGTTGACACAAAATGCTCCAGAAATGAGTATCAACTGGAATTAATAGGGGAAATTGCCAAGAGTTGCACATGTTGACTTCTGTATATCAACAGATTTCCTGAGAAGTATATGAGTGGTAGGCCATGGATGAGGGGGCTATCAAATGAGTCATAAAATTATACCCTTTTGAACTCTCTGCCTTCTCCAACATGAGGGAGGTGACTCCACAGGCTGATACTATTTGGCTACAGGGATTGTGGCTGAGGTATTGACTACTCAATGAATGCCATAGGCACTACAACATTTCCTAGCCCCACTGTAGAACACAGGGGCACAGAACACTGGATCTGGCCAATGGGTTGTGAGGAGTCACATGTTACCTCTGGCCTGAAACACTAAATTTCCTTCTCCTTTACTCTCTTGCCATCTTACAGCAACCAAAGAGGTCAGGATCACATATGGTACAGTGACAAGATAGCTGACCCTCCATCAGTAGCCTGAATCCGTGCTGTCCCACATTGGACATGTAGCATAAGCAAGAAACTTTTTGTTTGTGTTATGCATTGAGATTGGGGTGTTATTTGCACTTCAGCATAGCTTGGTTATGCTGATGAATACAATGAATGTAGCCAACTCTGCCTTATTATTAATAGCTAATACTGTTGAGGGCTACTCTACTGCAGGTACCAAGCTATAATTCTACATGCATTACCTAGTATCTCACAGCAACATTCTCAGATAGACAGTAATATCATACATATACAGCATATACACCATACGTGTGTGTGTATATATCTAGTGTATATATATATATATATATATATATATATATATATACTGATATATGATATATATCAGTAGTAGAAAGGAGACTTTCTTCCTTTCCTCTGGTTATGCAAAAAGTAGTGTTCCTCCTTCTGGCTAAGGCCATTCCTTCCACTGGAGATCTGGATGCTATCTCTTTCTCCCTTACTGTATTGATTATTGCTCATTCTCCTAAATCTGTGTTTTCTCTCCTATTCAGTTTACTCCTCAAAGTCTTCAAGCTTAACAGAAGTCCTCCACCCCTTCCCTTCCTCTTCTAGTTACTATCTCCCTCTCTCCTAGACCATCTCCATCTCCTGTCTCCAAATCGTTCACCCTCAATTCTTTCTCTTAGCTTCTCCCACTGACTATTCCAATATTGTTTCCTCCTCCATCACTCTACTAAACAGAATTTTTCATTGCCACTAATGATCTCTGCATTCCCAGATTCAGTGGTCATTTAGTTTTTACCTTATTTGATATCTCAGCATCATATGAATACAACTGACCACAGCCACCTTGTAGAAACCCTGTTCTGTAGGCTGTCCCTCTCTGGTCAATCTATCTCCTTTTCAGCTTCAGTATCTGTTGCTGAGCCATTAAATTTGTGCTTTCATCACATCGAATCCTAATCTCCCTTTTCTTCTCAATCTGTAGTCATTTTGCAGTCGTTCACCTAGC
Organism: Anoura caudifer; assembly: GCA_004027475.1. NCBI lineage: Eukaryota > Metazoa > Chordata > Mammalia > Chiroptera > Phyllostomidae > Anoura > Anoura caudifer. The sequence continues at coordinate 35,596 of PVKU01003661.1, read as the reverse complement.
AGTCTTTTCCAAGCTTGCTATCACCACCGAGACTCAGACATCTGCCAAAAATGTGCCTCCATCTGTAGCTTATGTTCAATCGCCTGCTCAGCTCAGTACCTCCACTTTGATGTCAAGAATTATCATGTTCTCCCTGCCTAACGCACCTAACTACAACCCCTCATGCTATCTTCCTCAGTGTTACCCATCTCAATAAATGGCACCACCCCCTTCAATCTGCTTATCTTAGAAACCAGGGAATGGAGTAAAGCTGCATCATTAACTCCCCAAGTGCTCAGAACAAAATGTGCTTAACTCTATCATGAACTAAAAGAAAACAAATTAAAGCACATTATAACTAAAGTGAGTCTTTAAAAATTCTGAGTTTCCCATAGCAATTACAATGGTGATTTTTAAAAAGGAATACCCAATTCTTTGCAGGTCCCTTCTTTGCTGTTGCACTAAGAGCTGTTTGGTAGTTCTGCCCTGCCTAAGAGTCAATAGTCAGACAATATCTCCTGTTGAATCTATGTCTTAAAAATATTTAAAAATTTGCCTGCTTTTCTCTGGTGCCAATGCCCCATATTCCAATCCAGTGTGACTGCTTATCTGAATTTCTGCAATAGCCTCTGAACCCTCCTCCCTGCTGCAATTTATTCTCCACAAAGCAGCTGGACAGAATAATTTCAGGAATACATATAACCAATCATATCAATCCATTGCTTGAAAGCCCTCAATATCTTCCCATTTTCTCTACAAAGCAGCCAGGCAGAACCATTCCAGGAATACACATAACTGATTTTATCAATTCACTGCTTGAAAGCCCTCAATGGCTTGCCATTGTCTTTAGGATAAAATCTCAGATTCTTAAGAATCCCAAGACCCTGCCACATTGCCAGGAGCCAGTGTCACCTATTTCAGATCCTGGGAAGAGCCAAGCTCCTTTTGAGCCTTGCATGCATTTTACAGGTTTACTCTCTGCCCAGAGCTCTCTCACACTTCCAGCTTCTTCTTTGGTTCTTCCATTTAAAGTCCTTCCTTCAGATAAACTTTCCTTAATCCCTCACACTAGATCAATGCTCCTTGTTAAACACTTTCATAGTAACTCCCACTTTGCTTTGTAAGTAAGTGATTATTTGTATACGGGATAGTCTAATCTCCCCTCCCAATTTTAATGCAAACACCCTTTAAAATGTGAGTAACACACTTCCTTACACACAGAAATTCAGGGATCCTTGAATCCAACTTTGATTCTAAAGACTATGCCTACAACTACCACATGTACATAAATCTACTCATCTTGGAAGATAGCTTTTTGCCAGTTTTATGATGGCCAAGTGTTGATGTATAGGAAACTAAGGTTTGAAGAAAAATATAACCTCTCTAGCCAAATTCTAGAGCAATAATGTTCTGCTGTTGGTGAATTCTCTTTGAACCTGTTCTTGTCACAGATTGCTCATTTCAGCCTTCTCCTGTTGGGAGGATAAAATGGAGTCATTTAGCATACAGGCTGGATGGGATAAACTGGCTCTGAGCTCTCCCATTGTATAATCTCAATATCCGTAAATGGGGGTAACATTAGCCACAATATAGGGCTGTAATAAGGCTGGCTCATTCAATAAAGACTTAATGAGCATCTAGTATATGCCAGGTTTTGGCTTAGATGCTGGGGTTACAAATGCAATTAGGATGTTTAACAAAGTGCCTATCTTATTTAGTTATGAATGGTCGCCATTACTGGTGTTACAGTTATGCGTGGACGTTTGCCTATGTCACAGATCTTGAGTGAGAGCATGTGATATTTGTGTCGTTTGTCACTTTCCGGACAGCGTCCCTGCGGCGCCTAAATGTCCACCAGAGTTAAGCTTTAGCACTCCGGTGCACGACGGCGCGGCATGGCCACTCCACCCCTCTAGGCCACCAGGGGGTGCGCACACTCCTTCGACACCCCGCTGCATCTGCGCCTGCGCCCCAACGGTGGCCTGGCTGCCCTTCCCTTTCTGGCCACCAGACGGTGCGCGAGCTCTTCCAACAGGCTGCTGCGTTTGCGCCTGCGCCGCATCCGCCGCCAGGCAGCTCCTCCCCTCCGCTCGGCTCCCGCCCCGCCCCTCTCCCCCACTCTCGCCGCGCGCACAAACGCTCCACCTTGGTTGCCCTAGGTTGCTGTTTGTTGACTTCCGGGAACGCGGTCGCCTTAGATGCGCGTAGTGTCGCTATGGAGGCCCGAGGGGCTTTCGCGGCCTGCTTGGTGGCTGAAGGGCTACTTTAGGCGCAACCGAATCGCCCCCGCTGTCTTCTTGTCCCAGGCGCAGATTCCCCGTATTGCCCTCGGGATGGGGGAACCTGAGGAGGAAGTGCCCGGTGAGTCGCGCCCGCTGTGGTGGCAGCGGGCCCAGAGGGAGGGTCCGCGGGAGGGCGGGCGGCTAGGCCCCGCCTCCGGGCCAGCCCCATTAGGGGACTGTTCCTGGCAGCGGACGCTTGCCGGGGGCCGGAGCTGTAGTCGCGCCCTTGGTAAAGACTAAGGAGCAGGGAAACGAAGGGAGGGATCTGAGGGGGCTGACGGGTAAGCGGGGGGAGGGTGTCTGTCTTTTTTGTTCTTGTTTTTAATCCTCTCCCCACCCGAGGTTATGTTTATTGATTTTAGGGAGAGAGGAGGGTGGAAGGAAAGAGAAAGAAACATCGATGTGAGAGAGAGAAACATTGGTGGGGTTGCCTCCCGTACTGCCCGGACCGGGAATAGAGCCCTTTTGGTATAGGGACGAGGCTGCAACCAGCTGAGCCTCTTAAGTCTTTTTTGTTCTTTTAAAATAAGCTTTATACGAGTTTCTTGAAGTTAGAGGCGGTTTTTACCTCCCTGTAAGCTTCTCCAAATTCCTTCTAGGTCTCAAGGATCCAGTTATGTATTGAATACCTTTAAGAATGGGTGATTAGGGGGCGCGAGGTAAAAGAGGATGGTGAAAACGACTTAGAGAATAGAGGTGAAGAGGGAGCCATTAGTGAGGTGTTTTTGTTTGTTTGTTTTTTGTAGATTTTATTCATTTTATCTTTAGAGGGGAAGGGGAGGAGAGAGGGAGAGAAATATCAGTGTGTGTGGTTGCCTCTCGTGCATCTCCTGCCGGGAACTGGCCAGCAACCCAGGCATGTGACCGACCGGGAATCGAACTGCTATCCCTTGGTTCGCAGGCCCACGCTCAATCCACTGAGCTACACCAGCCCGGGCAGTGAGGTTTTTTTAAAAGACTTTTTTTCTGAGTCTCAAAATACACTTCATATTGTGACGTCATAATACTGCGTAACAGAAATAGACGTTTCATGAAGCCGTACTTACTCTGACCACTGGGATTTATTCCGATATTTTCTATAAGACATTCCTTTAAAAATGCTCATCATGACCCACTAAATTGATTTTCTGACCCACTAATCAGTCATGACTGACAGTTGGAACAAAAACACTGGATTAGAGCAGAATCGTGCATTCACTGAAATAAGTACTAATTTTCTATGATGCTCTTGACTCTACCATAGATTTCTATCCTTGGGGTTCACAGTTTAGTGAGAGATACAAGAGAGTAAACAAAATGACATTACTCATACAGTTTGGCAATAGGTGGCCGGGGCACCAGAGCAGAGACACCAAACCCTGACTTGGGTTGAGGGTATCAGGGAACATTTCCTGGGGAGCCAGAGCAGGAAAAAGCAGTTAAAATTATTCATTCTAGGTAAACTCAGAGCCTATTCTAGGCCTACCTGGCCTACCACTTCTCAATTATCAGTTAGAAATTAGATGCCTCACAGTTGTTCTCAAAAGGTTTTCCATGTGTCTAGTCTCATGCATTAATATTTATTATTAATACTTATGTTCACTACGTTTTCCTTTCTGGTAGCCATTAGTTTCTTTATGTGTGATCATCCTCTGAGATTTCCTTAAAGGCTGGATCTGGCCTCCTATTTGGGTGTGCATGTGTATTAAATGATTATGTGACTGGTAAGGGGTTTTGGCCTCCAAAATGGTACTGGGTCCAAGATCCTACATCCTGGTGATGCTACTGATGAAACTCAATACTATCCTGTTTCTGTGTGTGGAGAAAAGCCCTCAGTAAGGGGCTAGACCATGAGGTGTTAACCAGAGTGAGTAGGTCCGCCTGGTGACAGCAGGACTGTTTGCAATTGAGGACTGCCCTCCTTGTGATAGTATATGTCTTACTTTATACCAGTAAATTAATAATACATAATTTAGCAGAGTTCATACATAAAATTAGGATGAGGTATGGGGAGTAAGAAGACTGAATTAAGGGAGAGGAACGAGGGTGTAAACAGTTTCCTAGCAAAGCTATGATGAGACAAGGAATATGAACAAATTACTGAGAAAATGGTGCCAGGCAACATAGTAAAAGCTGTAAATTAAAAACTGTCATATATTTGCAGATTCAGGTGCTGTGTTTACATTTGGAAAATCTAAATTTGCTGAAAATGTGCCCAGCAAATTCTGGTTTAAAAATGATATACCTACATATCTTGCATGTGGAGATGAACATACTGCTGTTATTACAGGTTAGTATTAAAGTCTAAAATTTATAGGTGCACTGTGTTTTAAACATTTTATAAATAACCTAGAAAAAATGAATATAATCTAGAAGGTCTTGGGTTTTTTTATTTTGCCAGAGAATTTTTGACAAATTGATTCATCATCTTTTAAATTTCAAGTTTTCCCTAGTGTATTTAAATATGATTTTCAATACACACAACTTTCTTAGAATTAATCTATTTTAATAGATCTATACAATCAAAAAACTATTACTGTATATTCTTAGAAACTCTTTTACACCTAACAGAGTCTGGCTGTAGGTATATGGATGAGGTAACCTGTTTCAACATGGAAAACAATGACACCTTTTAAGTGTACCATTTTTATTAATTTGCCATAACTACATCTCACATTACTTTATATTGAAAATGCTTCAATTTATTTCTTTTTCCTTTCCACCAGGAAATAATAAACTTTACATGTTTGGCAGTAACAACTGGGGCCAATTAGGATTCGGATCAAAGTCAGCTGTTTGCAAACCAACGTGTGTCAAAGGTTTGGGATCTTTTCTCCTTTATCACTTTAAATACTTAACAAACTAAAATACTTTCATATTGATTGTGTAGTTCTTTAATATGATATTATAAATAATACAGCCTTTAGTTCTTTATTTTCTGATATTTCCTTGAGATTTATTGGCATTTAACTTTATTTTTATGATATTTAGAACTACTGTTACATGTTAGGATCCAAAAATCACATTGATTTTCGACCGGATGCTACAAAAGAAGTAATAATTCTGCTGTATTGCACTTGAATATTCTTTTCTCTCACTGTTTATAAATCTACTTAAATATTACTACTCAATATACAGAGAACAAAAATATGTTAGAATTTTGGGCTCTGTCTTAGTGATCTTTGCAAGCAGTTATGCAAGCACTTGGGATATGTTCTATAAAGGTTTTTTTAATGTGTAAATGAATGAATGAAGAACTTTAACAAAGGTATATACCTATGAATATTGGACTTACAGTGTTTCATTGAGTGAAGTAAAAGGTAAAATTAATGATGGTGATCACAGATTAGGAGAAAGATCGGTTTGGTGCTGGAGGCAGCATAACAGAATGCAGTGGCTCTCTGCACATATTACTTACCTGTGGAGTTTTTAATAATTTACAGAAGCCTAGGTCTTAACTCAGACCTACTGATTCAGAGTCTCCAGTGGTGGGGCTGAGCTATGTGTATTTTTCTCAGAACTCCCCTGGTTATTTTTTAAAGATTTTGTTTATTTTTTAGAGAGAGGGGAAGGGAGGGAGAAAGAGCGGGAGAGAAATACTGATGTAAGAGAGAAAAATTGATTGGTTGCCTCTCATACACATCCCGATCAAGAACCAAACCCACAACTCTGGCATGTCCCCAGACTGGGAATTGAACCTGCCACCCTTTGTTTTGCTGGAGGATGCCCAACCAACTGAGCCACACTCCAGTCAGGGCTCTCCTGGTTATTTTGATGCACAACTAGTTCTGAAAACTTTTGATTTAGTTGACTTTACAGTCAGACAGGCTTGGGTTTAAATCTCAGCTCTACCACATATTTACCATTTGACCTATATTATTTGTCATTTTTATAACCATCTCATATTTTAATTGTCGTATTTTTAGCTTTAAAACCTGAAAAGGTGAAACTTGCTGCCTGTGGACGGAACCATACCTTAGTTTCAACAGGTATGGCATTCAATTTGTATGACTTCCTGCTCAGTTTGAGGTCTCGTTCCAGGACATTTGTGACTTTGTAAAATTAATAGAAGTGACACCTTGGTAACAACAGTAGGATTTCTAATTATGTAGATGGATAGTATACTTGTTTGCCTTTGAAAATATACATATAAATGGTAAATGGCTAAGAAAAAGCTTGTTTCCTTGGATTATGTCAGGGGGCAGCATCTCCTTACCTGTGTGCACACATCAGGGGGTGTTGTTCCTGTTCATGTTTCCCCTTTTCTGCGAGTGAGTGGGAGCCAAACCCACCCTCACAAGAACCTCTATTAATGTGAGTCAGTATAATTTCAGTTAAAATCTATACAGGTTCTGTGTGTGTATAAAAATTGACAAGATGATTCTTTAAAAAAAGATTTGATTTATTTTTAGAGAGAGGGGAAGGGAGGGAGAAAGAGAGGGAGAGAAACATCAGCGTGTGGTTGTGTTTCATGTGCTCCCTACTGGGGACCTGGCCTGCAACCCAGGCATGTGGCCTGACTGGGAATTGAACTGGCAACCCTTTGGTTTGCAGGCGGGCACTCAATCCACTGAGCCAAACCAGGCAGGGCTGACAAGGTGATCCTTAAGTTTGTGTGTGTATAGCAGTTGACTATGTGATTCTTAAGTTTATATGGAAAAGCAAAGGACCTAGAATGACCAAAACAGTTTTGAAAAGAACAAAATTAGAGGACTAGTACTACCTGAGTTCAAGACCTACTGCAAAGCTACAGTAATTGAGAGGGTGCTATTAGAAAAAAGATAGGCAAAGATTAATGGAACAGAACAGAATCCAGAAATAGATCCATATGCATATGCTGACTAATGTTTGACAAAGGTACCATGACAATTCAGTGGAGACATGGTAGTCTTTTCAACAAATGCTCTTGGAACAATTAGATATTTAGGCTCTGGCCATTGACCAGTCCTTTGTAGCTCCTTTCCCTTCCACAAAGTTTCTGTCTTTAAGCTATTTTCCTTGCCTTGGCTCCTCCTCACCTATCTGCCCTGTTCAAACTTTTCTTGCTGAAATTTCTTTTCCTTGGATTCTTATCTTTTAAGATGCAATGTAAGTCTGATTTCTTCCATTGGAGCTTTTGGTGACTATTCAACTTTTTACTCATGTGGTCTCTGAACTGCTAAGTATTTCACCAACTCTGGTTTGCTTCATATGTGTAAATTGTGTTGTCCAATTCCATTTGAAAGCTAGTCTCATTTCCCTCAGTTAGATTTGTTTTTTAATCGCATTTTTAGCCCTGGCTAGTGTGGCTTAGTGGATTGAGTGCTCGCCTGCAAACTGAAGGGTTGTCAGTTCAATTCCCAGTCAGGGCATATGCCTGGGTTGCAGGCCAGGTCCCCAGAAGGGGGAATGTGAGAGGCAACCACACATTGATGTTTTCTCCCTCTCTTTCTTCCTCCCTTCCACTCTCTCTAAAAATAAATAATAAAATTTTTCTTTAAAAATCTCATTTTTAATTTTCCCTGATTCAGTCTGGTTTTGCCCTCAGTTTCCCCTATTATTTAGTAAGGCTTTGACTTCATATGCATTTTTATGACAGATATCACTAATTTCTAATATGTATATGTCTCAAAAAATATTACTTCAGAACTTACTGGTAATATTTATTATGCAGGCATAATACACTTCTTATTTAATTAATAAAGTATTTAACAAACATTTATAGTGCTTCCAATGAGCCAAATGCTGTTTTAAGAATATTATAAATGTTAACTAAGTTAAACTTTATAACTGCTCTATAAAGTAGGCACTGTTATTAGCCTTGTTTACAGATAAGGAATAGGAGACAGGGAAAAGTTATGTACAGCTTGGCCAAGGTTACCGAGCTGATAAGAGGCAAGTCAGAATTTTCACCCAGGAAATATGGCTCTGGTGTCTTTTCTCCTAAATACAATGTTGTACTGCTTTTCTAGTTAGCTATAAAATTAACAAAAATTATACAACATAGACTCTCCATGTTTCTAATTATATTCTTCTTGGATTTGCCTCATTTTACTTATTTGTTACTTATTATATCTTAGCTTTAATGAGTATGGAAGTTAAAATTAATGAACCATATCTCTTTAGTTTGATTTGGATTGTAAACTAACTTGGAAATTACTTTCTTCTTTTCTGCTCTGAGTTAATAAAGTACTGCATGAATAAGAAAATACATTCCACACATTCTGTGCATTTCAGTTGCCACTGGAACTCTGGAATCATTTGTAAAATCTCATAAAAATGTATAGCCTTGCTTGTTTTATTTCATTTTTGACAATGAAATGAAGTTATACACCAAATTATAGGATAATGTCAGCTTTCAACTTTCTTCACCGTTAATAGAGGAAATATCTGGTATACACTGGCTTTTCTCATAAAAACGATGACTGCAGTTTTCTGATGTTTTCTGTGTGCAGAAGGAGGCAAAGTATATGCAGTTGGAGGAAATAATGAAGGCCAGCTAGGACTTGGTGACACTGAAGATAGAGACACTTTTCATCTAATAGAGTTTTTTACATCCCAGCATCAGCTTAAACAGCTTTCTGCTGGATCTAATACTTCAGCTGCACTAACTGGTGAGAATTTTTCCCATTTCAAGCTGGGGCACATCCCTTTCCTTTCAACCAGCACATATGAACTCAGTAGATTGAAGAGAGCATTGCCATTTAGTTTTCTTTCATTGATGATGTGTTTTAAGAAGGCATTTAAATTAGAACTTTAAACCATGACATATATTATAATTTTATGTTTATTTAGAGTTAGATGTTAACATACACTTTGAAGGTAATTGTTAAATAAATTCTTAGCTATGTTTTTATCTACTCATGATATTCTTAAATATTTTCATTGAATGTTCTGAAAATTATACTTACAGCTTTAACGAAGTTACTTTCAGAAACATAGAAATCTGTTGGATATATGTTGTTAAAGTAAAATTTGTAATGGTCACATATCTCTCTGCGTCCTTATTAAAAGTCTATATGAGGAACTTCTTTAAAATTTGGATCTAAGATAAACCTGGTCTCACTAAAGAAGCTGCTGGTGTGCTTCTTTGTTCCAGTGTGGAGAACTGTTCCAGAACTTACAGTGTTGCTCTGGCTGTCAGGAGAGCCAGACTCAGCTCTGAGGCTTTAGCCTTCAATTCTGTCAGTAGCACAATTAACATTTTGACATCTTTCTGTTGGTTCTTATTTTCAATTTTTCTTTTATTTGCCTTATTGTTAAATCAAAGATTAATTTTTTCTTCAATTTTTTTAAAGATTGTATTTATTTATTTTCAGAGAGGGGGAAGGGAGGGAGAAAGGGAAGGGGAGAAACATCAGTGTATGGTTGACTCTCACACACCCTCAACTGGGGAACTGGCCTACAACCTAGGCATGTGTCCGACTAGGAATTGAACTGGTGACTGGTCTCAGGCCAGCACTCAATCCACTGAGCCATACCAGCCAGGGCCAAAGATTAATTTTTAAATTAATTAAAAGGTAAATAAGTCTACATGATTTCTTTCTAAAGTTCAGCTTTCCACACATCAAAAACCTTATCAGAAAGAACATAGGTTAACCTGTATTTGAGATACTATGTATGCTGATATATTTCCTGATCCTCTGAAGCTAGTTTATATGATTCAAGTGTAAATTGTAAAAAAAAATAAAGTTAGGGAAATCTATTTATTTGTTTTTATTTAAAGCATCATTTCCTTAGTGTTCTCAGAGCCAGGTCTTCTAGGTCCTTTTGACCTGGGATGATCTCCTACTTTCCCAGGAGATGATGTCCAGTGTGGCTCATGGTGTCATTTAGTACAGTTGCAGGTAGACTGTGCAAAAGGAAGAAACCATTTTCTGTTTAGAGTCATTAAAATAAGAAAAGGTTATTATAGGAAAGGACATTCTGTCATTGCTATTAAGATAAAAATATGGACATGACTAAAGTGATTTACATCAGGTTAGTTTCTGTCCTTTATCATTATAGAAGCATTTTGTACTAGAAATTGAACTGTTAAGTAGCTAGCTGGTATAAATGTCTTTAGGAGTACTTTTCTTTCAAGCATATAATTTTTCTAAATTACAAAACAAATGAGGCATTATAAATACAATAATTTCATACCCCTGCCACTTTTTAAAACCTTTATTCCTCTTTGTATTTTCTTTTTAGAGGATGGAAAACTTTTTGTGTGGGGAGAAAATTCTGAAGGGCAGATTGGCTTAAATAATGTATCTAATGTGTGTGTTCCTCGTCAAGTGACCTTTGGGAAACCTATTGCTTGGATCTCTTGTGGATATTACCATTCAGCTTTTGTAACAAGTAAGAATATTTTGGATTCAGCATGTTATCTCCCATTTCTGAGTTCTTAGTTAATAATAAAATGCTATAGCATTCTACAGTTCCATAGAAATGCCATGTTAGTCTTTGTAGTGAAATAATTTTGGTCTGCTTTAACAGTATTTCTCTATTTCAGTAATGAGAGTTTATCATTTCAAACTCTCTCTGACTTGTTAACTTTTTAATGAAATTAGGTACATTAGAAAAATAAAATTTATATGTTAGAAACCTTTTTAAGTTTTGGATCTCAAACTTGTTGGAATAATGTGGCATGAAAAATAAGACCTGTGGCCCACTTTCCTCTGGATCTACTTGCCTATGTACTTTGACCTATTCTACTCTTGTTCTGATACTTTGCTTTTATTGTTTAAATAAATGAGGCATAGACTTTCAATGTGTGAACAAGGATAAAGACTAGTTGAAAAAGAAGATAGATGTCAGCATGGGATATGATTTCTTTTGATGGGGTTTTTCTCAGCATACTCAATTTCTCCCTTTCCTGTGCTCACTGGCAACTGTTTCTACCTTAGTTAAAATGTTTGAAATATTGAACTCTATTATAATCTACATCTACACTAGTAATAATAGAAGTGTGATTATGACTTTCCATCCTATTGATGGTTTTTCTAACAGTAAAATAGCAGTAGAGGAAATAGTTCCGTGGTCCCTATTAGACCTCTCTCTCCCTAAATTTTTGCTTTATACATTTACTCCTTATTCCATGTACCTCGGATTCAGTTTTAGAAAGTTCCAACTGGCTCCATCTCAGTGCTGCTCAGACTTACCAGTGAATTGGAAGCAGCTTAGTACCAGCAAAATCCACCTTGGTTGGTATTGTTCACTACTGTATCAGTTTGTATCTTGAAGAAACTGTTAATCAATAAATATTGTCAAATGAAGGAGTAAATGAATGAACGACCAATTAATTGTGTTTCTTGGGGCAATACTACCTACAGACTTATTAGTAACTTTAGGGTCCTGGGTTTGGTGTAGTCTGTGCTCACTTTGTTCATAAAACAAGCCAAAAAAGGAAAGAAAAACACAAATATAAAAACAATCAAAAACAAGCAAAAGCATTGTCTTATATTTAGGTCTTAATAAAACTTCCAGAATCACTTTTATGATTAAACTCTGCCTTAGCCAGTAAGGGCAGAAGTAGAATTGAATTGTTCATCTTAACCAACAAGTTCTAAATGGAGCTTTTTTGCTTCGTTTTATTGTTTTCATGCCTTTAAAAAATAGCTTTATTGAGATACAGCTCACAGACCATACAATTCACCCAGGTTAAGGTATGGGGAGCGTCAGGAATTTATAGACAGAGGTGCAGTGGGACTCTTCTGGACTTGGTAATTCATTTCATATGAGAGGCAAAAGGCATGGTGAAAAGGGAAAGGGTGCTGACTTACTGAACACCTCTTCTGTTCCAGTGTTTACTACATACTTCATTAAGAACTCATGAAAAATCATTATAGCTATATCTCTAGTATTTGTCCAAATTTTTTAAGTAAAATATATTTGGCATACATTTTTATATTAGTCTCATGCTTGAGCAAGTTTTAAGTAGTGCATCCCATGTGTATTGGATGTCCTACAAAGTCCCTAAGTTCTATGACTTGCTGGAAGGACTGTCAAGCTTCAATAGCAGGTTACATTCATGGCTAAGATTTATTACAGCAAAGGATACAGAACAAAAGCAACAGGAAAAATAAATGTATCAGTGGAGTCTAGGCAGGTCCAGCATAGGCTTCTTAGTTCTTCCTCTTCCTAGATCACATAGGACATGCTTTGTCTTTGGCAGCAAACTTCAGGGACATGTGTGGAATGTCTCTGCCCAGGGGAGCCTACTTAGTCTCAAGTTCTGATACACAGGGTGCTGGTTAGGTAGACATATCCTACTAGCAGCTGACTATAGCATATGACACTCAGGTCCCTCAATAGTGAAACCAGGTGTACCTCACAATGTTGATGTTTGTGCACAGCAACCCTAAGAAGCTAAGCTGGCATAATTCATTGCTCCAGGTGTGCATAACAAAATCACCAATCACTGACATAAAGAACATTTCAGGGGCCATATTCCTGGGGGTTGGTAAGTGGTCAATCATGGTTCTCTTGGAGAGATATAGTTAATAAGCAACAAGACCTGCTGTGTTACCTCTTTCCTCACACCAATGGTGATACATTCTGTGTCATTCTTTAGACTAGGTTGTATATTTACAAAGGTTTTTAAATTCCTACTTTGTAGAACTCACTTCAGTTTGTAGAAATGAATAAGAGAAATTTCTTACTTTTAAGAAGTTTATAGTCATAGCCCAGTAACTGTAATAAAAGAAGCAAGTTGGTAGTGTTGGTATTGATAAGCCAGCGATTAAATGTCAGTTTCCTTGATAAGAATCTTTGTGGAGGAAGTACCATCTATCAGTAAAATCTGTTATCTTAAGACTCATAAAATATATTTACTCAGCTTTCTAAACTGAGTAAATATATTGAATTTACTGAGTTTCCTGAAACAAATTTAATAAAAAGCAATTATTCATTCGTATATTCAATAATTATTCATTACATGCTCAGTGTACTAGATAGATACTCTGCTGGGTTTTTGGAATACCTTAATGAGCATAACAAAATCTGTGTCCTTGTGGGGCTTAATGTCTAATTATTTTGCTTTATTTTTAAAAAAAATTTTAAAGATTTTATTTATTTTTAGAGAGGGGAAGGGAGAGAGAAAGAGAAGGAGAGAAACATCAATGTGTGGTTGCCTCTCATGTGCCCCATACTGGGGACCTGGCCCCACAACCCAGGCATGTGCCCTGACTGGGAATCTAATCGGTGACCCTTTGGTTCACAGGCCAGAACTCAATCCACTGAGCCACACCAGCCAGGGCTCATTTTGCTTTATTAAAAGGCAGTAGAAGTAAGATAGTCCTCGCTCTTTTGTTAAATAGCTAAAATAATTTTCCAGTTGTTTCTTAGTAGTAATGGTTGTGGATTATTTGTGAAAATTTTGGACTAGAATAATCAAAGGGAAAATAAAACTTGGCTTTCTTTCCTCACCTTGTAGTAAAAATATTTCAAGAAAAGTCAAATTTATTAAGTTGACGTTTTCTACATTTTTTTATTGAACATGAGAACATGTACTAAAAAGGCCAGTGTCTTGTTCATATTTACGTCATCATTGATCACTGTTCTTTTCCTTTAACAGTGGACGGAGAACTCTATACATTTGGAGAACCTGAGTGTGGGAAGTTAGGTCTTCCCCAAGAGCAACTGATATATCACAGAGTGCCCCAGCTGGTGACTGGAATTACTGAGAAAGTGCTCCAAGTAGCTTGCGGTGGAGGGCACACTGTGGTTCTCACAGGTATGTGGGGACCCTGCTGATCTGTTTGTTGTTTCCTGTGGTGGCTAATGAAAAATTTTTTAATATATTTTTTATTGTGGTAAGAACACTTATCATCTAACTTACCCTCTTGAGTGATTTTTATTTTTATTTTTATTTTTTTATTGTTCATGCTATTACAATTGTCCCTGTGTTTTCTCCCTTTGCTCACCTCCACCCAGCCCCCACAGTTCCACTTCCTCAGCCAGTCCCCATATGGTTGTCCATGTCCATAGGTCATGCATAAATGTTCCTTGGTTAATCCCTTCACCATCTTTCATCCAGTTCCCCTCCCTCTAGCAGCTGTTAGTCTGTTCCATGGATCTATACTTCTGTTTGTATTTTGTTCATTAGTTTATTGTGTTCATCAGATTCCACATATAAATTGAGTTTGTATAATGCAGTATTATCTATAGGTACAATATTGTATGGCAAATTACTAGAGCTTACCTTGCATAGCTGAAACACTTATATATGTTGATTAGCAGCTCTCTTATTCTCCCTCTCAGCTCCTAGCAACCACAATTCTAGACTCTGCTTCTATGAGTTTGACTATTTTAGATAGCTCATGTAAATTGACTTTGGATCTTTTCCTGTTAAGATTCTCACCTTTTATTCCTATAGTTAATATACATTTCTGGCCAATGGAAGAATTTCTTAAGTTGAAAAAATGAATTTTAAATTGTTTTCACTAACATAACTGATGTTTTCATGATGTTAACACCTTTAACGGCAACAAATGGCAATGCTTTTAGCTCAGTTTCAAGACAGTTTTCCATATGTATATAGAAATACATGTTTTTCCTATGTATTGCAAATATATGTTTTTCATATATATGTATATGTATTCCATATTTATCAAAAATTGACTTTTTCTGAAATATTTTCTTTTCGAGAAGCTCCCTTGCCATGCTGTTTTCTACAGTCACCATGTTTTCTACGATTCACTATGTATAACTTGGTGATTCCTTTGTGATTTTTATGTTCCGTTATAATAATTCATTAAAAATGTTAAGATTTTAAATTACAGGTAATAAAAGAAAGTTAGAACCTTAATAGTAATATCAGTTTTGGCTTCTGAATTTTGTATTTGGTATAACATGTCATTTCTTAGGATTCCAGTTAATATATTAAGATATACTTACTACTTGATAATATGCTTACTAAATTGATGTTCCTGTATTTGTTCAGCATTATTTTTATTTAGATGAGTAGTGTACATGTAATGTAATTAGGTAGTGAATTATGACTTTTTTTTGGTTAGAAAGAAGTGAACAGTTTCTGAAATCACCATTAATCTTTAGTAACCCAAAGTTAGAAGTGTTCTAGATAAATATTGAATAATATCCAATTCTCAGACAACATGCTTAATACTGCAAGGTGATTGAGCAATATTTTATCTTTAGATTTTCCTCTCTGACATAGCTTTTCCTTGGCTTCTTTTTCTTTATTATTTTTTTAATCCTCACCTGAGGATATGCTTTACTGATTTTAGAGAGAAAGGAAGGGAGGAAGGGAGAGAGTGGGGGTAGAGAGAAAGAGAAACATCAGTGTGAAAAAGAAACAACAATCAGTTGCCTACTATAAGGGCCCTAAAAAGGGATTGAACCTGAAACCTAGGTATGTGCCCTGACCGGTATTCAAACCCTCAACCTTTTGGTGTATGGAATGGTGCTCCAACCAACTGAGCTGCCTGGCCAGAGCTCCTTGACATTTTTTTGTAGTTCTAGTCATGCTTATTAAGATATGGTTTACCAGAATTATAATTTCCAGATGGAATCTTTTTCCAAGTTAGAAATATTTTTTTTTCAAGGGAAATAATTTTGAGGTTTAAAATTTTTTTTAATTTTTGCTGATAAATGAATTTTCATATATTTTCCAAAAGATTTATTTTAGAAATTAAAATTTGGAATTAATCTTTATAAATGATCTGAAAATTCATTCTATAGCCAGAAATACAATTTATTCTTTATGCTTTGTATTTTATGTAGTTTATACAAAAACTACAGAAAGAATTAATTAGGTGATTGAATGTTCTAAAGGATACAAATACTGATTATATAATAATGTCATTCAACCATACATTATAAAATATTTTTATATATTATAAAATGAGCACTAAGATCATTTATGGTATTTTTCATTATACTTAAAATTAAAAATGCTCTTAAGTGTGATGTTTTCTTACAATATTATAGACATTTAGCTTCCTGTGGACTTTGTTTTGTAGTTCAAAACTATGTTGTCAGAAATTGTTTTGGGTAGATTTTTGCATACTTTGAAATCTTATAGACCAGTAAAATTTTTATATTTTAAGTTTTTTGTTTTATAAAGTATGAGGACGAACATATGGTTGCCAGCTTTTGATTTTCATTTGGCTAAATATGGACATTGCAAAAAATACAATGTTTTCACCATTATATCATAAAATAAGGGGACTTTTCATAACAAAAATTAAAAAGCTCTTAATTTTATAGTAAAAGACACACCCTTAAATTTTATGTTTATTTGTATAGAAAATTAAGTATTTGCCTATTTTTCACGTTTCTCCATGGACCCATGAGAGCCTTATTATGAGCTAGCCCTGATGAGAAAGCTATATTCTCATTACAATGGACACAGTGTGGACAGAAAGGTTAAATATTTAGTCCTGAGAAGAAATTGACCTGAAGAGTGTATTGATGAGTGTAGTTTTATTAAGTATAAAATTGAATACCTAAGAGTCATAGAATACTTTGCAAGACCTTTAAGGAAAGAATAGCAAACCTTCTGTTCTAAATTATTCCTTTCACTAAAGCAAAGAGCTTGGATTAGATGATTCTGGAGAGGGAGGTCTTCCCCAGTGTTGTTTTTGCTAGTGTCTATAACTCTTATCTTAAAATCTATTTAGGTATCATTCGTTAAAATACTGCAAAGATAATTTAAATTATCTCATTGCTAATGAATTTTTATTTAAAACATAATATTTAAATATGACTATGATAGGTTAGAAAATACAACTACTGGTTGTAGTGATGGGTGATAGTATGATTAGTTTCTCCTTAGAATTAGGGAAACAATGGACTTCTATTGAGAAAGTGTCAGACTGGAACTTGGGCAACCTAAGTGAGGCAGAGTGATAGATGTCATCTTGTAGGTCATCCACAGCAGTTACCAAAAGATAAGAAAAGCTTGATTATAAGATGGGGTCCTCAATAAAATCTGGATCCCAAGAAAAATAAGAACTTAAATTATCCAGATTATGTTTGGACAAACTAAGATCTCTGCAGGGTAACAAATTACTAGCCATTAAATAAAATACATTCTGTGAAATTACAGTAGTATTGATCTGAAGCCAACTAATAAAAATCTGTTTTTCTAATATAATATTTTTAACATTGAATTACATTGTTAAATGTTACAAAGGTGATACAACCAAAATTTATATTAGTTGTTATATATAATGGTCTTAAATGAAAGAGTCTTAGGTCATTGAAAAAAACAGAAACTATTGTCATCATTAATCATCCAAGCACCTGAAAGTGAACCTAACAGGATAATGTGAATCAGGCTGCCTAAATGGCCTGATTTTATAAGCCAATATCAGACAACTTAAGAAACTTATAGTAATTGTTGGCCAGCTAGAGATAGACAATTGCTTTAATTTACCTGCCATTTTATATTAAGCTGAACATTTAGAACTAGAGATATGCCATGTGATGATTAATTAAACTAAGAGATGGTATTTTTTATACTAATAAGCATCTGTTTTGTAATTGTTTCATTGTGGCTTTATTTCCTTGACACAGTATATCTTTTAAGAATTAATATCTGTATGTCTTATTTATGAAATAAACATTCTTTTCAGACAAAAAATGTAAGGTCATGATAGTAGATCTATGTTCATTAGTATCTTCCATTGTCAAAATAAGATGAGTTGATTAGAGAATTACTTTTTAGAAAAATATTCTAATTTATTTTTTATTGAATTTATTGGGGTGACACTGGCTAATAAAATTATATAGGTTTCAGGTATACAGTTATGTAATACATCATCTGGATATTTTATTGTGTTTTTACCACCCCAAATCAGGTCTCCTTCATCACCATTTATCCCCCCCTTTACCCTCTTCTGCCTCCCCCTACTCCCTACCTTCCCTCTAGCAATACTGTTGTCTGTGTCCCTGAGTCTTCCTGTTTTTCTTTGCTTAATCCCTTCACCCTTATCACCAAGCCCCTAACCTCCTCCCCTCTGACAGCTGTCTTCTGTTCTCTGTATCCATCAGTCTCCACTTTGTTGGTTTATTTGGTTCATTATATTTCACTTAGTATAATACTCTCAAGGTCCATCCATGCTGTTGCAAAAGGTACAATTTCCTTCTTTTTAATGGCTGAGTAGTAGTCCACTGCAGCTTTTACAACTAAATGTCCTATGATTTTTTTAAAAATCTGTCTGAATGTTTTCTCATTAAATCCTTACAGAAACTCTGTTAGAAAGGGATTATAATATCAGAGAATTTTAGTACCTTTCCTACTTGCCACAGCTAGTAATAATAATGCAGATTTGGGCTCCTGCCTGAATCTAAAGCTCTTTTTCTTCTTTGTAGCAGGAGAGCCAATGTATTGAATTCTGGAAAAGTAAACTGATATAATAAACACTGTGCTTCTTAACGTAGTGGCCAGCAAGAGTTGTGTGTCTAAAATGACTCTTTCATCACCACTCATTTTTCCTATTTTTGTGTTTTCCCATTTCTAGAGAATATGTGAGCATAATATTTACTAAGTTATTGGAGGTTCTTTGGAATCACTTAAAAACATTAATATAGATGAAAGCTTTTTTACCCTCTTTTTATTATTATTGAATTTCCAAGTAAATGTACTTTACCTGTAAATAAATCTAGCATTATCTACTGTGTCTAAGTTCTCATGCAAATTCTCATGCAATTATTTTACAAAATAGACTCTTCTATTAAACTACCTTTGAAAGTAAGGACTTTTTCTATAGGAAACACTTCATTTTTTTATTTAAGACAATGAAAGGAATTAATGACAGTTGATACTTTTTAAAAAGCTGAGTGGTAATTATAGGGACATTTTAGATTGTTCACCTACTTACGTATTTTTAGCAATTTCTTTTGTAGTTATGTGTAAAAGATGAAATCAGGCTCATGCCATAATTTTTACAGTTGTGTATCTTGTCATTTTCCTTCTTCCTTCATCATTGAGAAATGTATACTTAAGTACTAGGTATTTTTATATGGGCATTTCTTTCAGAGATACATAACCTTCATTGTGAATGGTTGACTATCACAGTTTTTCTACATATGATGGTGACAGCATCTACTTCCTTGCAATCCTTTTTTTGTATTTGCCCCTTCCTTTTCAGAAAAAGCTGTGTACACCTTCGGGCTGGGACAGTTTGGTCAGCTGGGTCTTGGCACTTTTGTCTTTGAAACCTCAGAACCCCAAATCGTTGAGTCTGTTAATGGCCGGAAAATAACCTCCATTTCTTGTGGAGAAAATCACACAGCTTTGATATCAGGTACAGATCATATTTCTGGTATATGTTTATAGAACTGGGTATATTTTACAAAATAAAAACTGTGAGATATTAATGTCTAACTTAAAAGAATAACTGAGAAAATTGAATTCCTTGTTTAATATGCCAAAATACAAAGTTTGTAACCTCTTTAAATTTTAATTAAATTTAAAATCAGTGTAAATGATCCAAAGATTTAGAACCTCAGAATGTCAGTGATAAGACCATAGTATTATACTTTGGCCGAAAGGTGGAATCTTTTTGAAACTATCAGTTTGAAGGTTCTTAACTCTGCTCAGGCCAGAGGGAAAAGTCTTACAAGAAGAAAACTTAATTTTGTGTATATCCATATACCTATTATTTTTATTACTATTTTAATTTTTATTAAGTTTATTGTTGTAAATTGGTTAATAAAATTAGATGTGTTTCAGGTGTATATTTCTATATTCCCCACATCTTTTTGCTAGAAAAGAAAAGAACTTATATTAAAATATCCTCCCTGTTCAGTCTGACACAGCTACCCATGCAGACTAAGTCTATACATGCAGACTAAGTTTTTTATGATGCTTTTGCCACCAGGAGGTGTTTTCAGGAATGACCCTTTCCTACTTGCTCCATGGTGATAGAAAGGCACCTCAAACACCACTAAGTGAATACCTGAGTCTTCTAGATCTTCCACTCTGTCTTTTCTCCTTTATCCAGAGAGATACTGCATTGGGCCAACTTATCAACTTCAGAAACTAGGTGCTGCTAGTGTAGGACTTAATAAAGATCTTTCCCTAAAATGACTGATTCAGTTACTTGTAGGTAATTGACAAACTCCACAATTTTAATTGCTTTAGAACAAAAGGCTCTGTAATTTCATTATTTCCAGCTCACATTTCTATCTAAAAATGAAACATTTGAAAGCTAGAAATCATATAGTGTTTTGGAATAACCCAGATATTGCTATTTCTTTTTTAATTTAGTTTTATTGTTTATTTTATTACAGTTGTCCCAATTTTCCCCGCTTTGCCTTCCTCTGCCCGGCCCCATCCCCCACTCCCGCAGTCCAGATATTGCTATTTCTACATTTATTTCCCTTCTTTTAAACAAGCTACTGCTACAGTGGAGCTCATCTAATGGTGTCTGATTAAGGGAACTAGGAGTCAGCAAATACAAGGTCCTACAATTCACTGTCTTTTCTTCCCAAAGAACCTTTCAAAGAGACCTACCTGCCCATTTTCAAGTATTGATGTCTTTGTTAATATAGCATGAAATACAGCATATATATACACAAATTATTATATCCAATTGTATGTATATATGTATATATACAATGTAAAAAATTTCTGTTCATTCATAGTCCCAGGATTTTTGTTATGTAGGTATCCCTTACTGCATTATCTTTATCTTAGTTTCTCTGCCATTACTGCCATTTTTCATCCATTCTAAATTGCCATTGATGGTACATACACACTTTTTATGGATCATCTAACATACAATGAGATTATTTAGCTAAACTTTTGTAATACCTTTCCTCCTGATGAAAGATGTTATAGCACAAATAATTGAACATTAACATAGTTTGCCATTTTGCTCATGAATCCTCCCCAGGGGACAGGTGTTAATGAATATTTTTTTCTCCAGGATTAATGAGAGGTATGTAGTGGGTTATCTATAAATTCTTGCCAGTTCCCATTATAGCCAGTGGCTCATATTTTAAAAAGCTCTCAGATTAGAAGTGGAGTCAGGTGGCTTAGATCATAGTTTGTTTTTTTCTGACTAAAGATAATCAAAAGGGCAAACTTTAAAAAGCATTTTGGATAAAGAAATCAGGGTCAAAGGAAGGAAAAGGAAAGGTGATAGGATATATATATAAAGAAATAAATACTTTATAGTAAGAATTATGCCCTGGCTGGTATAGATCAGTGGATTGAGCTTGGGCTGCGAACCAAAGGGTCACTGGTTCGATTCCCAGTCAGAGCACATGCCTTGGTTGTGGGCCAGGTCCCCAGTAGGGGGTATAGGCGAGGCAACCACACATTGATGTTTCTTTCCCTCTCTTTCTCCTTCCCTTCCACTCTGTCTAAAAACAAATAAAATCTTTTAGATAAAAGAATTATAAGAGTATAAATTTAGAGCATAAACAGTAGTTATTGCTGATTTTTAGGGCATCTGTTTATTTTTGTACATTAGTTTTTGAACTTCTCACTTTACTGAATTATGGTATCTCTAATCGTTTTTCGGTCAGTTCTCTTGGATTTTCTTAGTACACGGTTACTTTGCCATCTTAAACTAGAGGCACCAAATGTGATCGTAAAATTTTCCAGCTTAAAACCATTCATTTAGCTTATTATTGCCCTTTCTGATAGAGTTCAGAAATTCTTAAGATGAACTAACAGGATCCTCCGTGTTGTGGTTCCTTCCTACCTCTTCAGACTCATCTTATACCACTCCCCCTTTGTGCTTCAGGCACATTGTTGCCTTTCAACTTCTTGACTATACTATATATATGTATTTTTATTCAGAGCCTTTTATGTACTGCTGACTCTGCCTGGAAGATTCTTTGTTCCCTTTTCTTGCAGCTAAACTCTGATCATCCTTTATGCCACAGTTTGAAAGCCTTCCCTAATCCCCAGACTATTGGGAGATCATCCCCCTCCTCTGCACCCATACTGGCACCTTTCCCTTTACTTTTGCTTCCATGGCATTTACCCCACTTAAGATGAAAGATAAGAAGGGCTTGAGGACTGAAGGTTCAGAATAGCTGCTACAGCAGTGGAGCAACAGAGTTAACTGAAGAGAAGCAAAAAGATTATTCAACATCATTGTGGGTCCACCTACATAGGGGATCCCCAGGATTGGTATAGGGCAGGGACGTCAAAGTCATTTTCACCAGGGGCCACATCAGCCTTGTGGTTGCCTTCAGAGGGCCAAAAGGAATTTCAACTCCTTAACAGTTAAGGAGTAGTTACATTTATACAGCCCTAAGATTATTTCGGCCCTTTGAAGGCAACCATGAAGCTTATGTGGCCCCTGGTGAAAATGAGTTTGATACCCCTGGTATTGGGATTAATCAGTATGATTGGTTTATTGCATTTTTGTCAGCAGTGTTCCACAGACCAGGAACAGAACTGGTAAAAGAGTTAGTCGGATTGATCTAAGCCAGTAGTTTTCTACCGGTGGTGATTTTGTCCCCCCAGGGGACCCATGACAGTGTCTGGAGACATTTTTGATTGCCACAACTGCAGATGCAGGGCTAAAAAAACTGGATCTAATCAGTGAATGGAGGAAGAAGAAAATGAGTTGTATTAGGATGTAGGGGGTCAGAATATAACAATCTCTTTCCCCTTGAGAAGATGGCATGTAACATGAGATCTCATGCTGGTGCTGCTGCTCCACACAAGGCCTCAGAACAACTTGGTTTCAACTTTACAAACCACCAAGGGCTTAGTGATTTATTCTCACAGTATCTATTGTCTAATATTATGTGCAGAACCAGAGTCCATAGAGAGTATGGAAGCATCAATGAATCAAGGTAAATTCAGTGCATAATGTGAGAGGAAAATTACAATTGCAATGTATGTTGATATGTTTGTCTATTTATAAATAAATTAATACAATTAGCACTTTTATAATTCTCTTTTTTGCATTTTAGATGTAGGCTGTATGTATACTTTTGGAGATGGTCGATATGGAAAATTAGGACTTGGAATGGAGAATTTTACCAATCAGTTTGCTCCTACTTTGTGCCCTAATTTTTTGAGATTCAGAGTTCATTTGGTAAGGGTATTAGCATTTTCCCTATTTATATTTTCATATTCCTTTATTTTAGTCTTTCAGTTTTATATAGAAAATAAGCACTTTTATATTGATGTGAAAGAACATCATGGCTATATCTAATAAATATACTTGTTTCCTAAAAGTCAAATGTCAGACATAATGTCACTCTGAAAATCTGTGCCTTTCCTAATTTTCTTCTTTAACATCTTCCTTTGTGCCCTAATCTGGACTCTTCTATTTTATTTTCATATGTCTCTTGAAAGCCAGGACTGTGCTATGCCTGAAAGTTTTGTGACTCCTGTTGCACCCAGCAGAGTACCTTACTCACAGTAGTCATCTATAGATATTTGTTGAATCAGATATTACTAACACTCTCAAATTCTGCACAAGAGAAAATTAATGGACAGTTTTGAAGTTACATTTTGTTGGCTAAATGTTACTTAGATAGGAAGGTATTGTTTCCAGTGTCATTACCAGCAGGCATTTTGTATCTGTTATTTCTAACACTTTTGCCAATTAAGAACTATGGACGTGAAAAAGCTGTTTCTTTGCTGATGATTACTTGAAATTTTTTCTCCAAAAACTCAGTGACTAATGCTATAGAACATTTCCATTTTTTGATTTGATACCCACTTAGTGAATCCCCACTCTGAACAAGATACTGACTGAGTATAAAGGATACAAAGCTTACAGTGATGAACAAAATAATCAAATACTCATTCACTGAGCTTATAGTCTTATAGGAAGATCATTTTTAAAAGTGCTGTACAGAAGAATATAAATTTTAACTTTGAAAATATTATAAAGGACATGTTCAGAATATGTTCAGAATATGCTATCCTTATGCTACCATGGACAGTTTAAAGTGGCTAAAAGTCTGTGTATTGCAAATACTACACAATGGCTTTTAAGCACTTTATTGGAAATCAGTTATTTCTCAAAATCCTTTGCATGCTGATTTTATTTTTCATTGTTCCATCATTGTGCGTGCTTGCATTTTTTTTATGAGGACTGTTAGAAATGTTCATGTAAAGAAAAAGCTTCAAGCCCTAGCTGGCATAGCTCAGTGGATTGAGCGCGGGCCTGTGAACCAAAGGGCCACTGGTTCAGTTCCCAGTCTAGGGCACGTGCCTGGGTTGCAGGCCAGATCCCCAGTAGGGGGCACGTGAGAGGCAACCACACACAGATGTTTCTCTCCCTCTTTCTCCTTCCTTTCCCTTCTCTCTAAAAATAAATAATAAAATATTTTTAAAAATTGAACATCCTCCTTTAAAAAGAAAGAAAAAGCTTTGAAATATAATTAGCTCAAGAGACCGATTTATTCTTGGATCACCTTTTTCCAAGTAGAATTTCTCTGAGTAATTTTTTCAAGTAATTGACATGTTGCTCTCAGGTTAAAATAATATTTTCTAACTTGTAAGGAGAATTGTAACATTACATTTGGTTTTTTATCTATCTTATATCAAATAATTTTTTGTTTCTACTATCTAGAATTGAAAGTAAAATTGTATGTTAAACTTGTTCTAATTTTCAGTCATAGTAATTTAATGAAAAGAATATGCGGTTGATTCTTGAACAATGCAGGGGTTAGGGGCACTGACCCCAAAAGTAGAAAATCTATGTATAACTTTTGACTTCCCCAAAACCTAAGTACAGTCATCCCTCAGTATCCACAGGAGATTGGTTCCAAATACAAAAATCCACAAATGCTAAAGTCCTTTATAAATTAAATGGCATAGAACAATGAATACAGGCAGCCCTCTACATCTGCAGATTCCCAACTGTGGATTGGAAATATGTTTTTGGACCTGTGGTTGGTTGAATCCATGGATGTGAAACCCAGGTATGTGGAGGGCTGTTTATTTTTTTAAAAAATTAACTTAGTTGGTTAGAGTATCATCCCAGTACACCAAGGTTGCGGGTTCAATTTGTGGTCAGGTCACATACAAAAATCAACTAATGAATGCATAAGTAAGTGGAACAACAAATTGATGTCTTTCTCTAAAAAATCAATAAATAGTCTAAAAATAAAAACATATAAGTGGACCTGTATAGCTCAAACCCATGTTGTTAAGGGTCAACTGGATATTATATTATAATTCATGCATTTGTATGTGTATGTGTGTGTGTCTATAGATAGATATAGTCATTCAGTATAGAAAGTCTTCCACTAAGTAAATGTTTTGTAGCTGAAAACTGTTAAGCACTTATTTGTGTTTAAAGCTAGTATCAATTGATTTTTCTGTGGATTTATGCTGTAGGTTGCCTGTGGTGGATGTCACATGATAGTTTTTGCCACTCCACAACATGTTGTAGAAAAGTTTGAATTTGAGGAAGAGAGTGAGACTTACACATCAGGAGCAATTTCTGTGCCCATCAGCAACGTGACCTCAGGAAGCATACTGCACAGTACTTTATCAGCACGTGTACGTCGAAGAGAGAGGGTACAGTTGTGGTCTATCCTATATAATAGTATTGCATAGCACTGCAAAGAAAACCGGAAGAAAAGAATCCTTCTTCTTTTTGAATCAAAGAAGGATCTTGCCTGATATATTTACTAAATGAAATTATTAGACTTGAGGGCATACAAACTTTTAAAGGGAACTCAGAATTAAGCTGTTAAATATACAAATTAGAAAATTCAAATTATCACAAATAACCTTGGCTTATGGACAGTGATACTTACCACTACCTTATCACCTCAGATTGAATGCTGAATTGTTTTCTCAACCGTATATGTATTGACCTTTACTTTCCTTTTATCCTTCAGTTATAGTGCATGAGCAGTGGAATGTTATACATTGTAAACAACAAAACATGGAGAACAAAGAAATAAGGTCTTCAGTTTGAGAGAGGACATATTTTTTTCCTCAATTAAATTTAGAGAGTCTCATTCTGTGCTTTAAAATTATTTCACTGATACTAATATATTTTTAAAAAATAAAGTGCAAATAATTTTTACAAAAGACATTCCTTTTTTAAAAAATTAAGTTGTAAAATGTATTCCTTTTTAGGTTAAAAGGTTAAGTTTTACTTTTTATTATGAAAAAGTAGCTATTGAGAAGTACCCCATAAGTATTTTAGAGTTGTTGTTTATGTCTCATGAGTAATTTTTTGTTTCTCAATGAAGGCAGAAAAAACACACACATACTTTTCCCCATCATGTGAAAAATAGGCTTCCAAATTGACAGTTTAAAGCAACTTATATACAGAGACTACAGCAACATTTTTCAGCCCTTGTGGATTATAAAAAGTGAATTGTGTGGGATATCAGCTATCTTTGAAGTCTCTCTCTTAAATATTTTTTAGCAACCACAGGTATTTGATGTCTATATTAAATATATAACATCATCTAACAGTTTATTTAACCTTTTATTTTAAAGGAGAAACCCCTGGATTCTCTTCAGATGACACAAACACTACCTCCAGTTAAGAGGTCTATTGGGCCATCTGCTTTTTCCCCCCTGAGTTCAGTTCCTTTCTGTGCATCTACAACTAATCTGACAGAAATGATGGCTGAAAAGGAGAGCCCCATGAAGCACATGGAACCAGGTAATTGCTAGATACCATGCCTGCTCTCAGAAAGCAAAAAGTACCTTTTATTCCTGTTGTTGTCATGTTTACCTTAAGATGTTTTCTACAGTTACATATTTTTCCTAGTTAAAGACTGACATCTCTCATTTGAACACAAATACAGGAATGCTCTTACAAAGAGCAAGCCTTGTCACTCACCCTAAAAATTCCATGTAACAGCAGCAACATATCATTGTAGGGCAGTGTTTGGTGTACATAGTACCTTAACTTATGTAATCTCCTTTAAACCCTACCCTGGCTGGTGTGGCTCAGTGGATTGAGTGTGGGATTGCAAACCAAAGGGTCGCTGGTTCAATTCCCAGTCAGGGCACATGCCTGGGTTGCAGGCCAGGTCCCCAGTTGGGAGTTTAGGAGAGGCAACCACACACTGATACTTCTCTCCCTCCCTTCCCCTCTCTAAATATAAATAAAAAAACCTTTTTTAAAAAAGGGTAAAAAAATAAAATAAAACCCTGAAGCAACTCTGTGAATTAGGTAAGAGTTATATTCTTTATTTTTATAGATGAGAAAAGCAAGGCTTGAGATTGAGTGACTTGTCCAAGGTTGCTCAGCTTGTAAATGAAGTAAGTTTGAATGCAGGTCTTCTGGACCTACGTGAAGTTCTATATTTAGGTATTATACCATAGATGTTAAGGGCCTGGTGTATGCAGTTAAGTTGATTTGGGACCAGATGACAGCTCTGACATTCATTAACTATCTGACTGACTTTGGGAAAGTTGCTTGATTTTTCTAAACCTCAGTTTCCCTATCTTTGAAATGAGTTTAATAATACCTACCTTAGGGAGTGAGTATGACAGTTAAATAAGGAATATAATACACTTAGCATTGAGCCTAGCACCTCCAGAAAACTATTAGTAAATATAGTCCTGATTTAATGTAGAAAATACCTCTACCTCACTACCTATATATAAGTATTATATATGCATATGTAATATGTATATATAAGTTGCTTTGTATATAAATATTACATATAAATTGTTTTATATATAAATATAAATGTGTAGAAGCATAATATAATACCTATATATTAAATATATATAAATACTATATATTTAGTATAGTAAACATAGTAAATACCTCTGCCTCACTACCTTTTAGATATAGCTTTCATGTCTTTCATGTTTTAAATTGTAATCCCAGGTCTTTAGCTATTATATACCTCTTGTAAATAATTTTGTTTACAGACATTTGTATATTTTAGGAGTATGTATATATTAATTACTTCAGGGCATGTGCTCATGATAGGGGCAGGACAAGAAGCCAAGACCAGGAGATCTGAGTAAGCAGTAGGTTTGGAATTAAGAAAATAATCTGGGCATCTTGGATTAAGTACCGTGGCACAGATCATTTTTAGCATCTTAGGGATCAGGAACCTAGACAAATAGTTGGAGTAATAAAATATGAGGCCCTGGCTAGTGTGGCTCAGTGGATTGAGTGTTGGCCTGCAAATCAAAGGGTGGCCAGTGTGATTTCCCAGTCAAGGCACATGCCCGGATTGTGGGCTAGGTCTCTGGGAGGTGGTATGCGAGAGGCAACCACACATTGATGTTTTTCTCTGTCTCTTTCTCCCTCCCTTTCCCTCTCTAAAATAAGTAAATAAATAACAAATCTTTGAAAAAAGATCGGGAACTCAGGCAAGAATTTTGGGTGGTGGTAATGAGATATTGCTTACAACTAGGACTTTGATAATGAGCTAGTTTCCTGCATTTCGCCCAGAACTTTTGGATCTTTCCTTTTGAAACAAAAACTATTGGCACTCTGCAGCCCTGTACACAGGAAAAGTAGATTCTGACAACAGTGTGTACAAAGAAAAGAGAAGTTTGTGGTTTGTGGAATTTATTTCCCACTTTAAAATTTGATTGTGGATATACAAAATTTTGTGGCTAGATCAAAATGAAAAGCCATCCCTTATCTATTTGTGACCATTTACTAAAACTTTCTTAATAAAAAAGTATTTTGAAAGTTGTATCCAACATGTTTTGTGACTTTTTCGTAGTTATTTGCAGATTTCAGTGTTTATCATAGAGGAAAGGTGGTCAGGGAAGACCTTGTTGAGAAGCTGACAATTAAGCTAAATTGTAAATGACACAAACGATAGCCACACAAAGAGAGAGGATGTATGTATTTTAGGCAAAGAAAATTAATATATGTAAATATTTAGAGGCAGTTATAAGAAAAGGAAAGACAACCCTTGGGGTTAGAAAGTGAGGGAAAAGGCAGGACAAGATGATGTTGGAGAAGGAGACAGTGACAAATTATTCATGGTTTTATAGGCCATGAGAAGCCAATATTATTTGAGTGTCTTTTAAAATTCCATAGAGAGTCATTAAAGCATTTTAAACAATGGGATAAGATGCTTCTATCCAACTTACATTTTAAGATGATCAGTTGCCTTTCTGTGGATTGTAGGAAGGCCAGACTGGAAGTAGGAAGAATACTTAGGAGTTTTTGTAAGCGATAATGATGTTTGGACCAAGGTATTCACAGTGGAGATGTAGAGAAGGGGGCAGATTGAAAGTACATTTTAGACATACAACCAACTGAACTTGCTAAACTTGTTAATGTATTACAGATAGATGTAAAGGAAAGGGAAGAATCAAAGATGATTCTTAGGCAGGAAGATGGTGACAATTTTGAGGGGAAAAAATTAAAATTGAGCTTAAGATACCGGTGAAACATCCAAGCAAAAATATCAAGCAGGTAGTTGAAAATGCAAGCCTAAATTTCAGAAGAGAGGTCTGGACTAGAGATATAAATTTGGAAACTATCAAAATAGAGATGGTATTGACAACCCATGAAGGTTTGTGAAATCACCTATTAAAGAGTAGAATTGGAAGAAAAGAGAGCCCAGGATTTAGCCCTAAGGACATCTAACATTTAGCTATCAAAGCAGCCTTCCTCAGCCTCCTCAGCCAGTTGGGGAGAAGGAGGGAAATTAGGAGACAGTGGAGTCATGAATTCAAACTACTTTGCTTCATCTTTCAATTGTCTTTTTCTTATACTTCTGAGTCCTAAGCCTGCAGACTAGCCCATGAGCCAAATCTAGCCAGACCCGTTTATGTAAAGTTTTATTGGAACTCAGTTGTGTCCAATGCTTTTATGTGTTGTCTGTGGTTGCTTTCACACTACAGTGGCAGAGTTTGATTAGTTAGGACAGAGACTGTATGGTCACAAAGCCTAAAATGTTTACTTTATGGCCTTTTACAGAAAAAATGGGCCAACCCCTGATTTTGATCAAACTGAGCTCTTCACGGTCATACTCAGTGGAAAGGCTATGAAAATTAGACCTGAGATTGACACTTGGCACCAAAAGGGTCACTGAACCTTAATTTATTCATTTATGGAATCAAGATGTAATACTTACCTCTCTTGTTGTAATGGGATTAACTTGACATGTTTAAAAATATATGTTCCCAGCACATGGTAACCCTTCAGTACAAGTAACTCTGCTTCTGTTAGTGCTGACCTTCATTTTCTTCCTTGTCCACTTTCATCTCTGCCTCTCAGAATTCTACTCATCCTTCCCTGTACCTCCTTAGTGAAACATTTTCTGATTCCCACCATTCAGATGTGATTTCTCATTCCCCTATGTCATATATTTTATATTCCTGTATAGATTACAAGTTCATTAAGTATGGGGCCAGGTGGATACTTGAAATATCAGAGGGACTGCTTTGTAAAGTACATGATTATCTACTGCTATGCTGTACACTAAAACTAATACAGAATAACATTGAATATAAATTATAATTGAAAAATTAAAAAGTATAGTGTCCAAAGAAAGAAATAATAGTTAAATTGGTATCACCTGCGTCTTACATCACATGGAACAAACACAAAGTGATTATTGGCTCATTTGAACTGAATGAATTTGCAAAGGAGAGATCAGTGTGGACTGGCATTTTTAGTGAAGGCTTCATTAAGGAGCTCCTCTCAAGTAAATGTACATGTTCTAAATGGGGGTATAATAATTGAAGAAAATGTAAGGTAAATAGAGCTTATAACTTCTAATTATTTTTATTATATAATAACTTCAGTTTTCATGAAAGTGTCTAGGACCTTGTATGAGTTATCTGTTGCTACATAACAAATGACCCTAAATTTATGGGTTAAAACAATGGCATTTGTTATCTTACATAATTTCTGAGGGTTAGGACTCCAGGAGCAGCCTAGCTGAGTAGTTCTGGCTCAGGGCATTTCAGGCAGTCACAGACAGGCTGTCAGATGAAGCTGCTTTCATCTGAAGGCTGGACTGGGGCCATTGTTAGGGGGCTTCACTTTCTCAGCACATGGGCTTCTTGCTAGGGATATTCACAACATGACTTCCCCTAGAGCAGTAATCCAAGAAAAAGAATATGTGGGGCCAAGACACAAACCACAATAACATCACAATTATTTCTGCTTTATTTTATTGGCCTTGTAGACTAATCTGGTAAAATGTGAAAAGGAACTTCATTGGGGTATGCATACCAGGAGGACGTGGGTCACTGGGACCCTTCTTTTGGACTGGCTTTCACAAGTGCTTGACACATGGGTAGTATTTATCCTAAAGGAATAGTGTTTGCCTATTAATATGAATGAAGCAGTTGTTATCTCATCAGTGTCAAAATCTTCAAATTTTCAAAAAAATTTTAAAACTTGTTATCACTGTGAATGAATTCTGTTCAATTCCCTTAACCGTAGTTAAAGGACCTTCAATAAAATTATATCTGCACTTTATATTACAGAATAATTTCTGTTTATTGTCCAGCTGTCTTTCACTTTTCCTTTGAAAATCTGTTTTTCTCTTTTCCCTGTTAATCATTCAGGTAATTTTCAAGATAAAATGACCAAAGGGAAGGATACAGACAATTCTTCATCTGCAGATACAGAAAGCCTTGGAGAAACTACTGATGTCTTAAATATGGTAATAGTTTTCTGATTTATGTATTTAGATATAAGTTTGAATTTTAGTTCATCATGTGTTTGTGTATATCTGTGTATGTATATACTTCTGTACTGTTATATGCATAAAATGCTTTTTACTTTTGGTTTCATTTTGTTATTTTTAATCCACTTTATTGAGGTATAGATTACATGCAATAACATTTATTTCAGTCCTCACATTATGTATGCAGTTGAGTTGATTATATTACTGTCTGAAGTGTTTTATATTATTTATATATATTTTTAGAATGTGTAAGTATATATATATGTGTATATATATACTTATAGTCTTCATTGTTTTTAGAACATATATTTTTTTTATTTATTTCAGACACATATGATGAGCCTAAATTCCAATGAAAAGTCTTTAAAATTATCACCAATTCAAAAAAGAAAGGTATAATATAGAGATTTATTTTTATCATGGTGGGTAAGAACAGTTTACATTTTTTTTCTTTGAAAAGTTTCTGGAAAGAACACAAGAAAGGTAAGCATTCACTTACTTTAGAACTGAAAAGATAGGAGTTCAATATAGATCACCTCAACTTTGGCTTCTTCTGTTGGTGTGCATTTTCTTCAGTGTAACAAAGATTGACAGAATTCCAATGCTGAAATGTGCTCTTTGGAGTTACTAACAAGTCAGAATAGCCATATCTTCTTGTCATCACAGCAATAAGACTATTGTAGTTCTTAAGCATTGGAAGAGGCTATTGTTTATCAGAGTGGCTCTCAGACTTCACTTGAGTATTACTTTGGATAAGTAACTGTGCTGACCTTACAGAATGATATAAACATCTTTTCTAGCTGTTAAACTTTGTGGTTTTAGTGAGAATATTTAATGCCAATTGCTTTTCCAGTGTTTGGAATAGGCTTTAATTTATCAAAGAATTAGTAACATAAAAATGAGATTAAACATTTAGAAATTAGCCAGAAACTGTGCATAGTTGATAAAAATAGACCTTTAATAAATAACAAATGAATAGCAAGAGGAAGGAATAGTCTAGTTTTCACAACCCTGGAGAGATCAAGGCCTCCCCTAAAATTCTTTACTTTTCCTAGCTTTACAGACAATGGGGTGAAAGTATGAGGAGTTTGGAAATTAAAAAACTAAGTTGGAGAAATGTAAATTAAAGGAAGAAGCCTATAGAAAACATTTAGTTTATATTTCTAGTACCTTTTCTACATTGTTAAGCTAAAAATCCTTTAAATCAAAGTCATGAAATGCAAGAGAATCTTGCTAAATTATAAAATTTAGTGCCAATCCTCATTAGTGTTATCTTTTTTTACTGAGAGTCACGGTGAATAACAGCTTTCTTATGTGTGGGAGAGCTGTTCTAACACAATTGTGGAAGCTCAGTGAATGCTGTTTATTGACTCACTTTATTTCCAAGCAGACAGCTTCTTTGTGTCTTTACTTCCTCTTTGACTTTGCTGCTTTATTGTGCTAGGGAAATAAAGGCAGGTACATTTAGGAATCATTTCTGGCACCTGGGCCTCTGTCTCTCTTAGGGCTCTTGAAAGAATCATGACTTTTTAAACAGTAGGACCTAAAATAAACAAAAAGATATTTCCTTTTGAACTGATAATATATTTTATACTTCACATAATCCTTTTAAGTAGAAGCCTTACCAGGCTTGCTTTGGTGAATAAAAAAAGTTTTATTGTAGTATTTTTATGTATTAATTTTAACGTAAATTATAAATAATTTCTTTAGCAAAAAATTGACCTCTTCCTGGGCCTAACACTCATCACAATTTATAAAACTCGATTTAGTGAGGTTTTACTATCTAGAGACCCAAATTTATTGAATATTTCAACCCATTAGCTTGCAAAATTTAGGTCAGTAACCTGATTTTTGCCTTATTTTGTCTAGGAGGAAATTAATTCATATTCTTAAAGTATCATTCATATCTCAATGTTTCATTTCGTAGTTTTTATTAAAATTTTACATTTTACCTTAAGTATTTTCCTTGTAATGTTTTTATGTATGCAAATTATTATAATTAAGGATTACAGTAGAATAGAGGGTCAGAGTTTTGAAAGCACAAGGTTTTGTTTTGAAAAGAACAATTTATTCATTATTACTTAGTATATTAGTAAAGATTTTATTTTCAGTTTTTATTATTTTCTTCTAGAAATAAGCTATTTTTTCAGTTTTTAGAAATTTCACATTTTCATTTATTTTCTTTAATTTTGTGAATTTTGTGGAATTGAAAGACCAATCAAAAATTGACAAAATGATAAGAAAGGTAGAAAAAAACGAACTGCACGGAATGTAAGAGAAGTATACATTTTTAATAGTATTGTGTAAAATCAGCCTCGACATGTATTATATTTAAGAATTGATTTAGATTTAGAAAGGGGTCAGAGGATAAATTTTGATGATACTGTGAGTAATGGAAAAATTAAGGCAAGTAGTAAGAATTTAAAAGTTAAACACAAACCTGTTATTAAATCAAAATTAGATAGATACACCATAAACTTAGCAACATAAATTATCCCCAAAGAAAACAAAATCTGGGCAATGTTTGGTAAAATTGGACATTTTTGTTCATTTTGTAAAACCGGTAACAGTGCAAGTTCTTGGTAGTTTTTGTACTAAATAAGTTACCTTTGCCAACTAATAGTAGTATGACGATTACTTCAAAAAATTTACAGAAACAAGAAACAATTGAGCAACTGAAGCAGCATACAGCTCATACTGAAAAGGATGATAGCAGTGCATATGAAAGTGAAGAGATGTCCCAAAAAATGAAAGAAGGGAAAGCATATAAACAAATTTTGGCTAAAGGAATATACATGGTATCAACATCTGGGAATGTGGAAGCACGTTCAGATGAGGATGTAGGTCACGACTCAAGCCAACCTGGGCCTCAGGCTGACACCAAACAGAAGGGCTTGCAAAAAGAGACATTTAAATTTACAGATAAGTGTGTTATTTATCCATTTGATGATAAGAAAATAGAAAATAAAAGTGGTGGAGAATGCAATCAGAAAGATTTAGAAGCAGAAGAAATAGTCTCTGAGAAGGAAACTAAGCTGGCAGAAATGGCAGGTCTGAAGGATATAAGAAAAAGTAAAGAGAATATAAAAATTATTGACAGATTCTGTGGTGACTTACCAAATAGAGTCCTGAATATTGATGAGAATTTAGAAGAAAGTGTTTTTGTTAAGGAAAGGAAAATGACCAAGCAAGATGAGATCTTTGACAGTGAAAGAGAATCTCTAGAGGAGTCAGACGGTTACATGGAAGGTGAAAGTGAAAGTGAGCCCAGTACAATTGATGGCTTTGAGCCACCTGAATCAGGAGACTGTAGTAGTGGAGAAAAAGATGATGATGATGAAGTGGAAACTCATCAAAACTTATTGTGTAGCACAAAATTTATTGAACGAGAACGTGAGGAAGAACGCATACTATCCGAATTCATTACAAAATATGATTTTAAGTATGACCGCTTGCCACAAATTCCAGAGGAAGAGGAAGGAGCAGAGGATTTAGAAGGAAGTGGAATAGAGGAGCAAAAGGTAGAGGAAAATGTGGAGATGCCTGGAGGAAAGGAGAAGGAGGAAGCAGAGATCCTGTCAGATGACCTTACAGACAGAGCAGAGGTGAGTGAAGGCAATGGAAAGTCAGGGGGAGAGGCAGAGGATGTGCCTGAAGGTGAATGTGAAGCAGTCTGGAAGAAGGGTAATTCAAGAGTGGAACAGAGGCAAAGTGAGGAGGGAGAGGAGCAGAAAGACAAGGGAGAGGAAGAAATGGAAAGCCAGGGTAAGGGAGAGAAAGATTTAGAAGATGAGAAGAGACAAGAGCAAAAGGAGAGGGAACATGACCATCAAGAG